>WPIO01000078.1:542500-715000 GCA_009760855.2 Cristatella mucedo
TAATAATAGCTAAATAAAAAATAGAAAACTAATAATAGCCAAAGCAGCATTGACCTCCATCTTCTCTTGAACAATCTCTTGCCAAGCTCCACTGCCACAGGCCTAATGCAAAAAAGTGGTAGAAGAGAGAACAGCACACGATAGACCAGCCGAAGAAGCACTACAAGTTCTACAAGGTCAAAATGAGGACAGCCCCACATACAGTGTTGTAAACGCCTGCAGCAGGTGCAGGAGCAGCTTGAGATCAAGGAGTGCAGTCGTGGTGAACATTGAAGGTGATAAAGATTTTGACTTACGACCTTTGCCAGACCACGAACAACTGAAATTTCTTTCGTATTACTCATTACTCTGACTAGAAGGCACATCTGGTAGCTAAACATGGTACTCTACTTTTTATACGGTGCCCTAAAAAGCTAGGATTCTACTAAATAATCATGCTCACGGGCTTATTCTTTTGGCAAGCCCTATGAAAACGGCAATTAAATTGTCCTTCCCAGCTGGCATCACCGAACTGGTTAGTCACTGCAGCAGACAGCCTTCAACTATGGAAATAGAAAGAGAAATGGCGGGTGAACTGGCCATGCAAGCAGACTGTGGGGGAAATGTGTTAGAAAGAAGGCGATAATCAAAGAAGTGATCCAGACTGCAAACACTCAAGGCCAGTCTCACCGAGGCAGCACTGATTTTTTAATGTAAGTTCACTGGTTCCGGCTATCTGTTTTTTGGGGGTCTGTAAAGAATGTCGCAAGTCAGGGTTGATATAAAAGCACAACTCAAAACCTTCCTTTCGAGGACAGTGGCCTCTCCAACGATAGCTTAAAGGCATGCATTGCATCAAGGGTGGCTCACTCTACGTAACAACAATAACCCGAGGATCCATAATGCAACCGTCACCAATTGCCAGCAGTCATCGAGTACCAGCATCTGAACGCAGCAGTCACGGTGATCGCATCCTCGTATATACGGTAATAATAATAATAATAATAGAATGATATGTGTACAGCACCCCAACAGAACTCAATTCCTTTCTTTCTATGCACTCAACGTATCCTGAAAAGGAAGCACGTCAGTTGTTGAGGAATAACATTCACGATGCCAGCAAGCATACACGCACGAATGACGATTCACGCAGACCCAGCAAATGCCGTGAGGAACAGGTGGGTTTTCGCCTTCTTTTTAAACGTCATAAAGTCAGGGAACGTCGAAATATCAGAAGGGAGTGAATTCCATGCTTTGGGAGCATATGAACTAACGATTTGGTAAGGCCTCGGATCGAGGACACGATGCAGCTACTCCATAGAAAGTTGCTCCACTCTCCTGCTGGGCCTCACTGATGACGTTGAGAGTTGAGCTACTCATTCACAAAACTGCCGGCAAATGTGGCAACGAACCGCGCCTTGCTCAGGACATCAAAGACATTCCTAGTGCATTCGGGGGGCGTGTGCTCACGGGGATGCGCACTGGGCGACCGGGCGCTTTACACAAACTTCGAACCGACGCAGCGATGCAACGGCCGGCATTAATTGAAACGAAACAGCACGACCACACCGACAGGAAGTCGGCATCAGCAGCAGCAGCGAGCTAGCTCACCTTTTTCTTGAGATACGCGTTGGTTGATTTTATGTGCTTTTCAACGTCGCTCGCCAGGTCGCGGCCCATCTCAGGCGAGCAAATGTTGCCCAGACAGCAGAGAGCCAGCGCGACCACGTACTGAGTCTGATGGCTCAAGTCGCTAGGTAGAGAAAGCGCAAACGGAGAGCGCAATGCTGCGGGTCAGTGCACTAAGCACGAAGCAGCGACACGATCGCCTGCAGCCGGTTCACAGGCTGCCAGGCAGCCGCAGAGCCAGGTCGACAGAGCCAGCTGTGTGCCAGTGTGCTGACGGCGCCCGACTAATGAAGGAGGGAGAGCGCTCGCGAGCAGTCTGAGGCTGGCTCAAGCTTGGAGTGGCGTCGCAGAGGCTGGCAAGCTAAGGCGATGCGTCGTCGCGCTATTCGGCCAAGTTCCACTTCCGTTCAATCTTCACACCCTTTCATCCTGCATAAAATCTGTGGCATAGGCACATCGCCGCTTCCAAACCGGTAACCACCGTGCCGTGACTCCTTACTCCTTTGTCTACGAACTCGAGGCGACTGCAAGCATGAAGTCGGCATGAAGCGCCACCCACGCTCGAGGAGCGTCTTCTGCAGGCACGCCTGCTCGGAGGCAGAGGCCGCGCAGAGCTCGAGGAGCCAGAGGCCAGGCTGACAACTGCCACGCACCGACAGCTCAGACATCTCCCCCCCCCCGAAATCAGCACAGCGAGCGCAGTCTGCTCAGAGAGGAAGGATTCGGCGGCACAGCGAGTCAAACTTTCCAGGCCAGCCACTCCCCTCGCGCGAGAGTCGCAGGGCACGAGCAGCTGCTGCAGCAGCTGGCGAGGGGCTGCTTTGCTGCAGCCAGCCGGCTGCAGCGCTCTGATAGCCGAACAGCCCAGCGAAACTGCTCGCTCGCCCGGCCGGAAGGTGGGCGGGCTCTGGTCACCTAAACTCGGTTGCTAGCCAGCTCTAGCCCGCTGCCTGCCGGTAGTCAGGACTGCGCAAAAGATTAATCGAAGTACAAAGGTGGAAAGCCATCACCTGACAGCAAGACATGCGACAGACAAAACAGCAACAGAACTCGGAGTGCTCTACTCCCTTGCTGGCCGGTCGAGGAGTGGCGGCATTACAAACTGTAGATGCATACGAAGGCAAGCATAGGTCAACAGTCCACTCCACGTTTCGCCAGGTCAGCTTAGTCGCTGTTCCAGTTTATTGCAGAGCCTCTCGATGAAGCTGCTCAAGGGTTGAAGGAAAACAGGTAAACAGTGCCGTCGTTTTTATGCTCAGCATGCGACTTTGCCTTCCGGCACCAAATGGCTGGTGCACCAGCCGGTTTCAGCATATCAGGCTCTGTGCCAGGTCCTAGTGGCTTTGCAGCCATGTTATCTTATGAGAACTCGGTAGCAGGAAAAGTGAAGATATGCTTTTTCACCGGTAAAATTTATACAGCAGCAGACGAGCTTAATGCTTTTATTTCGTTTGCACTGTCCAACTTTGTGTAATTGAAGGATTGCCTACTCCAGCCTCAAACCCACGACCGAGACCACCCGCTCATTAATTTATTCTTCACTTAGTAGGGGGAGGAGGGCTTTTCTGCAGTACGCTTTCTTTGACCACCATCGAACAAGTGCTAACTGAGCATGCTGCATGAGAGTCAGGAGCCAGGACGTATCTATCTATCGATGCCAAGGCGCCGAAGGACGAGGAACACACGAGCCTCGTTCCCAGAAAGAAACCTCGGCCATAGCTGGAGCAGTGTAGGGCGCTCGGGCGGCAAAGTGAGAATCCACACAGCGGCTGCAGCACTCCTTCCTGTACTTCAGCAGCTGCTGTGCGCACGGCTCGCTGGCTGGCTCCAGCTGTAAAGAGCACAACTGCCTGCCGACCTAGCGCTGTGGTACCCCACCCCCCCCCCTGTGCAAGGCGTCATGTTCCAAAGTGACCTTTCATTAGACGACCACGTCAGCTCCACAGCAGTCATGTCTGCCTGCTTTCAGCTATATAACACTTCCCAAATTGGGGCTTATTTAGACAGGAATACCACATCTAAATTGGTACACATTTGTGACATCCAGCTTCGAGTTCTGTAACTCACTGCTTGCTGGTCTACCGGCCTGTGCACTCAGGCACTTACAGCTGGTGCAAAGCTCTGCAGCTAGCTAGGCTTGTCTGTCGTGAGTGGCAAAGTCGCTACATCACACCACTTCTCGCCGACCTGCACTGGCTCCCAGTCAAGCAACGCATCGACTTCAAGGTTTTGACACTCCCTTTTAGGTCCCTTCATTCTTTGGCTCCAGCCTATCTATCATATCTACTGCCCCACCAGGCTAAGCATCGTACCACTCACTTTTCGGAATCTAAATGTTTACCTATACCTCGAACAAACCTCAAATCCTTTGGAGACAGTGCCTTTAGTTCCTATGCTTCCAAAGCCTAGAACTCACTCCCGACTTTTGTCACGACATCTCCCGACTTGACCACATTTAAAAAGAAACTAAAAACGCACCTACTAGGCACAGAATTTAGTAAAAATAATAATAATAATGCACTTGATAAAGCGCCCTCAGAGAACTTAATCTCTTTCTAGGTGCTTTACATTTGCTGCAAAGTGAAATACAATTGAATGGTAAGTAAAATCATGCTTGAAAAACAAAAAAATGAATAATATGGTTATGGGTGACATGCACAGGGTCAGCATGCAAATGTGGTTAGTGGCAGCATACACAGTGTCAGTACGCATAAGCACACCAAGGACGAATCACAGGGACCCACTAAATGCTGTCCTAAATAGGTGTGTTATTTAGTGGGTCCCAGTGATTCGTCCTTTGTGTGCTTATGCGTGCTGCCACTGTGGCTGCTGCCATTAATCACACTTGCATGCTGACCCTGTGCATGCCACCCTTAACCATGTTATTCTTGTTGTTTATTGAGCATGCTACCACTAACCATTCAATCGTGCTTCCTTTGTAGTAAATGTAAAGTGCCTACAAAGAGATTGAGTTCTCTGAGGGTGCTAAACCAAATGCATTATTATGAGGTGCACGGTACTTCCGGTTCCCTAGTCGCGCTTTTGGTTACAGAACCTGGCTTCCTGAGCCTGAAAAGCATAGACCGGCAAACGAAGTGTGCCACGGCAATGTGTGAGCAATAAAAGGTACACTTGTTGAGTTTGAGCGAATACCACTGCCACTGATAATAGGCAAACTTAACGAACGAGAAAAAGCTTTGCAAACGTGGTACCTTTTTAGGCAATTGGTCACCAAAATGTGCACTTCCGCTCTCTCGTCGAGTAGAAGCATGGCTCCCAGGTACCCTATCCTCTTGTCAGAGAAGCGTGGCGACGCGATCAGCTTCATGCACTCCAGCTGCAACGCAAACAGCAGCAGCAGCCGCGGTAAGCTCGGCGGCAGCACAGGCCGTAGCGACGCAGCGTCAGACGTGTCCACTCTGGCCTCGGAGGCGGCGCTGCAGCGCACACCTCGCTGCAGACACTTGGGCGACCTGGGCAAGGTGCCCTGTGTCACCGGCGCCCTGGACCAACGGTCGCCTTGGGTCAACGGTGGCCTGCGATAGTAGCGGCACAGGGTTTTCGAGCAGCGTGGCTCACCTGTCCAAAGTGGGCGGGGTAGCCCAGCATGTATATGTACAGGGCTTTGGCCATGTTGCGGCACCTGTATGCGCTGTCCTCGTCCCTGAAGCTGTTTCGGATGTCGGCGCACTCTTTGTTGATTATTGCTCGCTCTTCCGCATTCGTCTTCGCAGTTCGAATGTCGCGTATTAGGTCGCGGAGCCGCTTTGGCGCGGGCGCCATCGCTTCCTGCAATGCAGTCATCGACTGAAAATCGCAGTTGCAGGGAGCACGTGCAGCGAATGGTCTGCGGTGGCCGCGACGCGATGCCGAGTGAACGCGCGTGCACTTCCCGGCGATACCGGATGCAGGCATGCAAGCTTGTTTCCGAATCCCGGCTTCTCTGTTTGCTGTATCCCACCAGCCAGTATTCCGAGCCCGCGACTGACACGACATGGCTAATCCTGACCGGAAAGCGCGAAGCAAGTCCCGCCCAGACCGAGCGCTGCGTCACATGCAGCCCTGCAGAGCTGCATGCTCAGCAGCCCAGCTATCAGCGCCCTGAGAAAGCTCGAGGAGGCAAAAGGAGGGCGAGCGATTTTCATGCATCAGTGCTCAGCAGCAGCAGCACCGAAAGGATCACGCCGGGTACATTATGACGAGTCTTCCGGGTCGGCTTCGAGGGCAGCAGCTGCATCCGGCTGCCGACTTGCGCAGGCCGCGTCACGCCGAACAGACAGTGCTCTTTCTCTCGTGCAGCTGCCGTCCTCTACGAGGCTGAACAGACAGGCGGGCCGGCCAGGGTGCGCGGCCGGCGAATGGCAGCGCTCCAGGCGCCCTCCAATGAATCCCACGGCTAACGGCTGCCAGAGAGGGACCGGGCGAACGTTTGGCATCAGGTAAAGCTAGCGACATCCCACGGCCAACCAGTCAAAGGGCAAGTTACCAAAAGGTGAGGACGACAATGGTAAAGCCTTGCTTGCCACACCAATTGATACTTGGGCGTCGTTTGCTCGAGCCAGCTGTACTTGAACGAACGAAATGTCTGGAAAGCTGTCCTGTGCTGGCATGGATTTTTTTCTTCTCCCTCTTTTTTGTTCCATATCAGCATTGCCCATCATCCGCCCCTTTTTTAAATATCTTCTAGTTTCTTTCTAATGCTGTCGTCCACGACAATGTGGCTTTCTCGTGCAAAAGTTGAACACCCCATCGTGTCTGACGACGACCCGGATCACATTTCGGTAATTAGCTGGCACGTGACCACAGCTGGGGAAAGGGTACGGTCACGAACAGGGCGCCTCGAGACCACAGAGGCCCGAAAAGATGGCTGGCGCAGCAGCAGGGCACCTGTCCTGGTGCAAGTGTGGCATGGTAGTTGGCAGCCAAAGGGGAGGGAGAAGAACCGCGCTGCGGTTCCCAGGCTAGGCTTGGCATGGCATACGGTAATGGCAAGAGCCATTAGACACGCAATCAAGGATCAATCGTGCCGAGGATCGATCAAGCACTGCCGGCTGCTCACTGCAGGACGGCGGCCGGCAACAAGTTGGCCAGCCAGCACTTGACGAAGCTCTCGCAACTATCGGCAGCGCTTCTGCGGCAACGTCTGACGAAAATTAGCGCATGCCACCCCCCTGTCACTTTGCATATGCTAGCAGGGATAAGTGGCTAGAAAACTCAAAGTGCGTGGGCGAGCATGCAAACGAAGCGCTGAAGTGATAGGCAAGGCAGACCGAGACCGTGCGCGGTCATCGGCGCAGGGGCTGCGCTGCAAAGGTTGCCACCCTCCCTGCCGATGAGTCTGCCGATGTCCGCCGCAGGGTGGCGCAGATCGGCAGCTCGCGATGCGAGCTATATGTCACGTGACCACACTCGAATCTTCACGCATGCTCGCCACACGCAGCCGTGCTCGCCACACGAGACACAGTTTGCAAAGTGAATGCCGCCAGCAGGATTTGGCTACCAAGTTCTGCACGGGCAAAAGGTGGGCGACAGAAGGGAGCAGGAGCAGGACGACACGGTGCAGGACGAAAGACACGCTGACAACCCTAGTAACAGCCAGGTCTGCTCGTTTCTCGACTGTTTGGAGAATTTTGGTTTGGTCCAACACGGTAATCATACCACGAACGTCGGTGGCCATAATCTAGATCTCGTGATCACTAAGGATGTCTTCCCCACTGACCTTGAGGTGTGCCCGCTGACCCTCTCGGATCATTGTTCGGTCTCGTTTACTGTTCCTGCTCCCTTGTATGTACAGGGTAATGTCCAACTTGTCCAGCAACATAACTTAAAAAGCCTTGACATAGACACATTTTTGAAATTTGTTTGTGATGCAGGTCTTCCTTCTTGATCTGCACCCAGACTCGACCGACAGCCTCAATGCCCTCACTGGTGCAGTGAACATGACACGCAGGAGTGCTCTTGACAAGCATGCTCCCGTTAATTCTATCCGTGTACAGAATCATGAAGATTCCTTTCAACTTACAAAAAAACTTCAAAAGATTCACCGTGTTAAGTGTAGGCTTGAACGTCGTTTTAATAAATCTGGGTCGGATGCAGATCTAATCAATTTCAAAAACTTCCATCGAGTTTACACCGGAAGCTTAAAAAAGCCAGGGCTCCTTTTTTCATTCCTGCCAGTCCGAACCAAAACAGATTGACAAGACAGTAAACGATTTACAGGCCAATGCTGAGAGGTCTGACTCCCCAGATATTAACGGCGAAGCCGATACATTTTTCTGCCTTCTTTACTGAAAAAAATTGTGCACATTCATGCCTCCATAAAGCCCCCTCCGAGTAAAGCAGTTGTGGAATCACAACCTGTGACCTTTCTTAAAAGGTTTTCTGAGGTTTCTGCATGCAATGTGGCTACCTTAATAAGGTCTATAAAAAGGGCTCTCTCTTGAAGACCCTATACCATCATCTCTGTGGTCTTAACTGGTAGACCAACTTAGCCCTGCCATTAACCTAGATTTTTAATGCTTCCAGACCCATACTTAAAAAGCCTGGATTAGATACAGAGGTCCTTGCAAACTACTGCCCAGTTTTCCTTCTTCCTTCCTTGTCAAAGATTCTTGAAAAAATTGTCGCTAAGCAGCCGGTCGCACATATTAAAAGGAATTAAACGGCAGAAACATTTCAATCGGGGTTCAAGAGGCAGCACTCCACTGAAACTGCTCTCCTCTGTGTTAACAATGACATTCTATGTGGCAACGATGATGAGAATGCCACTGCCCTAGCTCTGCTAGATCTTGCCGAGCTGGGTTGGTCCAGCGGTTAAGGTGCTCGCCCCGACGAAGGTCTGGCTGAGGTCGTGGGCTCGAGTCCTGAGGCATATGTGAAGCGCCTGAATAGAGATTTAGTTCTCTTGGGGCGCTATACAAATGAATTACATTATACTTATATCAGCTGCCTTCGACACCATTGATCACGATGTTCTACTTGAACGATTGAGAACAACGATCGGCATTGCAAGTCCTAGACCGTGGAACTCGCTTCCACAATTCTTAGGAAAAGACAACGACTCTCTTGCTGCCGACTATGGCTCATCTGTTTCAGCGGTCCTGAGCTGCTACTTCCACGATACTTGCTACCTCAACTGCTCTCCTGACTCTGCTATGCTTCTCACTTTCTCTTTGTTGCGTGAGACGAAGCCTGTTGGCTACCGAATGAATTTGTACCGAAAGCCGCTTAGGCTGTGAGTGCACTAAACAAAACTCTCCTGCGTAACACCAACTTTATTTTTATGGCTTTGTGGAGGTACACACGGAGATACATCAGCAACAATCAAGCCCTCCTCCTGTTTCCACAGGCAGCGGGCACCAGCAGATTGTGAGGAGACTAGGCTGCTGGGAAGAGTGTGGCACAACAAGCCTGCACCAGCATGAGAGGCAGCAGGAGAGTCATTGAGCAGGAGAAGCCAGGCTCCAGGTCGCCAGCCCTACGGTCACGTGTAGTAAGTGACCCCTCATCGATGCCCTCAGATGAGTTACTCCCAGCCCCATTCATCCTCCATGACAAGTGGGCGATTGCCCTGACAACTGCCGGGGGGGGGGGGACTCCATGCTCAACACATAGTGCCACTGGCTTAGACCTCTGGAAGCAGAGACTGGAGCAGTGGTCATCAGACCCTAACAGGTGGCTCGAGTACAAACACGCACAGGCAGGCGCACACATGCGCACTCACGGGCATGCGGGCACAAGCGCGAGCAAGCACTCGCGCGGACACACACTTACTGGCGTGCGTGCGTGCACACACACACACACACACACACACACACACACACACACACACACACACACACACACACACACACACACACACACACACACACACACACACACACACACACAACAATTCATTCGGACGTTGTCTACCTTCACCGACAACCCGAAATGATTCCACTGTCAAGTCGGCCTACATTCAGCTGAGGAACATTGACAAAATCAGGGCCCCTTTAGACACACAGCCCAACAGCCAAACTAGTTAGCGAGTTTGTGACATCGAGACACCCGACTCGCAGCCTGTGCCGTTAAGCAACAGCTGGTGCACAGCTCAGCAGCTCGTCTGGTCTGTCGTTGATCTCGGGTGGCTGCCACGACGTAACTGCCACTTCTGTCTGGGCTTTGCTGGATTCCTATCAAGCATCGAATCGACTTCAATTCAGACTCACGAGTGCTAGCAGGTCGCTTCACTTGCCAGCACCAGCCTGCCTTTCTGCCATCATTGGTCGTCCAATGTGCCCTTCCACCCCCCCACCCCGACCGTTTTTCCAGTCGTCTCGAGCTAAATGACACTTTTTTGGTGATCTGGTGCCTTCAGTTCGGAGTGTGGACCAAATGTTCTATTGCGTATCACTTTGCAGCAAATGTAAAGCGCCTAGAAAGAGATTAAGTTCTCTGAGGGCGCTTTATCAAGTGCAATATTATTATTATTATTATTATTAAATGTCCGGAGCTCGCCTAGGGCTTCAGTCGCCCACCCCTGCAATGACTGCATCCTTTTAAGTTTTAGCTCTCAAAACCACCAGTTCCACTCAGCTTTCACTTTGCCCCCAGTGGTGAACTTGTCTTTTTTGTTCTGGCGTATTTTGCATGTGCACCTGTACATAATCAGTGCATGTTACTAGCCAGTCGAGCTGTTAACCATCGACCCTGCGCTTCTTACGGTGTGCTTTTGGTATGCCGGTCTGAGCGTTACACCATGCGCGAGTTGTAAAGCGCCTGGATATCGAGATTTGGTTATCTTGGGGCGCAATGCAAACAACTAATTACCATTATTATTACTTAGCCACACGCTGCTGACAGCAAGACAGCTGCATCCACCGACGTCTAGAGCTCAAACAGATGCTGCTGGTGCTCAGCTTCTGTGACCTTTCTTCTTCCCGTGACCTCGTGGCAGTGTGGCAGCTAGCACTAGCACTGCATCAGTGTGAGCAAGAATATTTAGCACGATACGGAATTGAACCTCGGAGCCTGAGCGTGCACATTGCCCTCCTTATTTCTATTTACTTTTGCTATGCTACGAACGGGGTAATCGCTAATACACGGCCAGTGGGCTGAGCGAACCCCTAGACCCACACACACACACACACACACACACACACACACACACACTTCGAGGTCGGCAGCAACAAGCTAACTGGCACTCGACTTGCTCACTGCTTTCATCTAGTTAATGGTCGACAAGGGAAGGCCACACCTAGCGTCGGTCTGGCACAGTTGGAGGCCGGTCCGCCTGCCCACACCACAGAGCTCGAACGCTAGCACCTACCTCCATCTCGCCTACCTCTCACTTGCACTCGATAGCAACCGAGGCTGGCAGCTGCTGCTGGAACAAACGGCCACCGGACATTGACCACAAAGCGAGCAAGCGCTATAGGCAGCAGCCAGCGATAAGACGAGACAGAGGCTGCTACCTACCATAAATCGACCCCAAACATGCAGACAGCGAGCAGCTGGCTCACCTGGTTAATGGCTAGCAGCAGCAGGTACCAGCGCAAGCCGGCCGGCTTATTGAGCACTGCAGATTGGTGCACGACGAAGAGACTGGGTGCTGCGAGAACGATCCCGGGTCGACTAGCAGGATTTTACATTTGGCTGCTTTTGGGTCTCGACAGGTTCCGTCACAGAAAGCCGTGGATCGGTGAGGGGTCAGGGCCAAGCTCCACGGAAGCACGTTCACCGATCGCGACCTTTCCACAGAAGTGCAAGAGCCGCACACGGATGTGCGCCACCCACACGTGCGTGTCTGGCCAGGTCATAAACAGCACAACATGCTCTGTAGCCCACGCAAAGCAAAGCAACACACGATTGCAACACTGGTGCAAGGCACACGGTGCAAATACGTTTCTGCGCCGATGAGGCCCTCGTTAGTTCCCAGCAAGTGGCCAGCATCGAATGGATTTGCAACAGCCCTAGAAGTGGCGACTCACCAGCCACACAACACGTCCTCTGCAAGGAGCGATGCATCCTAGCAGCACATGTTAAAATAGAAAATCCACCTCGAGACATGGAGGCACGGCAGGGTGGGGCGCAGGGGTGTGGCAGGAGACTCTCAAGTCCTCGAGTGCCGACTCCTCGTGCCTCTCAGCACTTTTCGAAGATTGTCTCAGCAGACCGAAGCCCAGCTCACTTGACATGCTCGTAAGCTGGTCTAGAAGCAGGTGGCAATTAGTGTCTGCACCAACTGAGCCGCTAGTACTACCGAAGCAGTTCGGCTGCAGCGAGAACAATCTATGACCGGCTTTGGAAACTAGAGGGTAAATCATTAGAGCCGTGGTCCATCTAGCACAGCTGTTTTCAACCTGTGGGTCGCGAGCTCTTTAGGGGTCGACCCTTTCACAGGGGTCACCTAAGACCTTCGGAAACCACGCATTTCCACAGTTTGCACACAATAATTTTATCGTTAGGAGTCACTACAGCATGAGGAACTCTATTAAAGGGTTGAAGCTTATTACAGCACTAGGAAGGTTTTGAACCACTGACCTAGCATGCCGTGCAGCTAATAGTTGCTGCTGCAACTCGAACTACCGAAAGTACGCAAAAGGTCACTTGACCCAACCAGGTCAATGGTACGTCCAAGGCACAATTTCTGAATGGAGGGTAGGCCCCAGGGAGCTGCAGTCCCGCCCCAAAAAAAAGAGGGCACACACAGGAAGTGCCTGGCTACACAGTGGCTTCAACTGTGGTGGGCGGTCGCACAAGATCAAGGTGAAGCCACACACACTTAAACCCCTGAGCAGCCCTATCCCAGAAACTCTGGTCACTTCCGTCGATTGCCACAACAATCTTTGCTCATTACTGGCACAACCAGGCAGCAGCCAGTAAATCACGTGCTCTACACAGAGATCAGCACGGGCCATCAGTCCCTGTCTAGGGTCTGCCGAAGTACCACCGCGACTGCATGCCAGATCAACACAGTCCCGACTGAATCTTCGGACTGGTCAACTTCCTCCAGCTTGCCATACAACCGATCTGCTTTGAGCCCATCGACTACAAGCATTTTCAAAAGGATGCAGCCTCCGACCACCACAGTCTGCCCTCTCTCTCTCTCTCTTCTCTCTCTCTCATTCTCACTGGCCAATGCTAAATAAACTGTACCCATGCTAAATAAAGAACTCATGCAGGGGGGGGAGTCGCTGGGACACTGTGGCTCTGACCTTGGCCTTTGCAAGGTCAGATTATCATAAGAGCTTTGACCCTGACCAGAGCCATCGGTGGTGAGCCCTCTTGCTGAAGGCTTTCCTGAGCACGACCCTTGCCATCGATTAGCATGGCTGCTTTTAAAAGTCTGCCAGGAAGCTGGTGTGCCATGTCATTCACATATCCAAACCTCGGCTTTTTTAAGCAGCCGCCTCTGACCTCGACCTTGTCGAACCGCACTGCCATGCAGGGTGAAAGCCAATGAGCTGCAAGCGACCCAAGTGTGTCATTCGCTAGCGTGAGTGCCTCTTTGGCCACGCCAGTTTGCAGCAGGCTTAGGTCAGAGCCAAGGGGGGAAGGGGAGGGGATACGAGGTTCCTGCATTATAATGGCTTGGAGCCGATCATTCGAGTACCTATGACCAAGCATAAAAGTCAAGGGCATGTAATAACCAGAGAGTTGGTGCTCCAACAGTTGAGCTGATTTTAGCACTCCACTTCGAGCCATTCGAGAGCTGTTTCGTGACACGGTCTCTATTGAATGCCTGTAACCCTTAGCAGCTGTAAAATCCACTTGGCTAAACCATGGAAATGCACGTGCTATGTTAAGGTACACGAGCTCTTAAACCATGGAAATGCACGTGCTATGTTAAGGTACACGAGCTCTTGGTCGCTCCCGGGTTTTGCTTCTGTCGGTGTATCTGTAATTGCATTTCACTTTACAGCAAATGTACAGCGCCTAGAGAGAGATTAAGTTCTCTGAGGGTGCTTTATCAAGTGAATTATTATTATTATTATTATTATCTGTGTGCATTCGTGCTGCACCTACAAACCGCTAGCCACGATGCCGATAGGTGTAGGCTTCATCGGTAGCCGTTGCTCGTCGGCTGAGACTAGCACCTTTACGAGTGCTGTGATTGCAGCCGAGTTCTGTCCGGCCGTGGATGCCTCGGGCCAGTTTGTAAAAATTGTTTCATGCAAACTGAGGGTGCTTGAAAGGAAGTGTTTCTGCTCTAATAAAAAAGTTAGCCTCTCTGAAAAACTCTAAGCAAATGGCAGGTTCTTTGCTGTAAAAACGATACAGTCTTCTTGGAATTTTGAAATTGCGGATGGAAATAACTTTTTGTCGACATTTTTTATTCTCAGGACTCTTGTGGATTTAAGGTGAATAAAGCTAAAGCAAATTCATATCAGGCAGATGCAGATCTAGTCCATATAGCATCAAGCCTTTAGACAAACACTTTTCGTGAGGTAAAGTCAAGTTACTTTTATCGAATTCTCAAGAAACTCATTTTTGTCAAGTTGCTCAAGTCAGCATCATCTAGCCCACCTTGAAGGAGTCTGGAGTAAATTCAGGTTAGCTCGGGTTAGTTCTCACCCAGACTTTTTTATCCGCATCTGTCTTATGCTGACTAAGTGATGAGTAGCTCTCGGAATTAATTTAAAAAGATGATTCCAAAAAGCATGGATCAGGATTTTTAATTTAATTTACCCGCTTTGATGACAAATCTGAAATTCTCAGCCTCAGTAATGTCAACAAGCATAGCAATGGAAGTCTAGTCTTGGTATTGGTTCTTCCAATTTGTTCTCGCTGTAGGTAAGCCACGATGCCATTGGTTGTGAGCCGTAATGGGGCACTAGGTAAGGCGGTTGCTTTTCACGACCTCGGTCCCGAGGTCGAATCCTGCAGTGGGCGATCTTTTATTGCTGCCGCAAGCAGTGGTGGTAGCCGTAAAGGCTCGTCTGTCGCTATACAAATCAGGCTGTTAAATAAGAAGAAAGACTAGCTGAATCAACAGCCTCTTTACCTAGTGAGCCATCACGGCTCACCAAGGCTGTTGAATCAGCTAGTATTTTTTTTATATTCCTAAGGACTCTAGGAAGCAATAGCAGAATGGAAATGAACGAGTCCTAGCACTATGACAGGTATGTTAACGACAGCAGAGCAAGATAGCAGTCAATAGTGCCCCTATCTCGAATACAAATCCATTCTTGCCAGTGTCTATTATGTCTGGACCACCAGGCTCTATTTTTTTACCACTGATATTAACTGTCCCAAAAAATCTATGTACTTTAGTGAAAGAGAATGCAATCGTAATACATTTTCTTTTATCAACTAAATAACCATCCAATTAGCAAATCTTAACTTTGCAGTTCCTTACATTCGCAGTACAGGAACGGCTACATAGCTCTGATGGCAGCTATAATCAATGTCTACTTAGCTCAGGCCTGCCCTTCTCTAGAGTTTCATTCATTTTACCTAGCATTTAAAACTCTTCTTCGAGTGCTATTAGAGGCTTCGTTTGGTATTTATTTAGAGTATTTTATCTGCAGTACTAATTTTTGCACGTAAATTACTGTTTGGTCTTGAAATACCGTTCAGGCCCTTAATTGCCATCTAAACAGCATTCCCGAGAAGGTCGTTATGCACTCGCAATAGACAGGTCTTGATGTAGGCAAGGTCGTTGCCAGTACGACAGAATTATAACGTATTGCAGTCTACTGCTCAAAAAAGACTGGCTATCAGCTTCTTGCTGCCACGCGTGGGTGGAACGGAGCATCGCACTAGTCGTAACATCAGACCTGCTTGCAGGCACACGGGATATCGTGAAGTGATGCTACTTCCACAGAAATTGCCCGAATACGTGCGTGCCAGCACTGCGTAAACAACGGGCGATCGTCTTGGTGATCGGGCGGTGCGAGCTTCAAAGTTCGGCTCGAACCCACTCATTACAACTCGTGCCATCCTTCGCTCATCAAACACCCGAACGATGATTCTCCTCCCCCAACCAAAAGCAGTCGCATAACGCATCAACTAGAATGACTGGTCGCAGCGAGATGGCAAGCAGGAAGGCGCGTGCCCTACACACAGAGTTCAGCAGCAGAGACCCGTCCCGGGATTCTCTAACGAAGCAAACGAGTAGCTAGGTGGACATGGCTAGTCGACCACCTTTCGTCAGGATCGGTTGGGACTTCCGGATTTTCGTTAGACCGGCCTGTTTCGGTATGACAAGCGACAAGACTAACATAAATTGTCGGCAGCCTCGCAATTAAACCTAAATTCCCGCGCTTGACGCTTACAAATGCAACTTTCCAGATGACACCCGGCCGCCGGCTGCCATCGTGTCGGGCGTAAGGTTGCACCTAGTGCCGCCCCCTCCGACGGGATTACGTCGGCTAATTTTGGAGCTAGCTACAAGATCGAAGGGCTAATATCTCCAGGAAGAGCTTCGAGAGACGAAGAAAGCGCGACAGCTCGATTTCAGGCCCGCCAGCCAAAGGAAGAAAAGCGTACATCGAAAGCGCTGCTATAGGCGTGGCCTTCCACGGGACACGACGCCCGGTAGGGCCAAAGTCGAAAGTCGGGATTCCGGGTGGAAACTGGCGGCCAAACGTCAGAAAGCTACAGAGGTATATGTCGGAACTTACCTTCAGCTTCTGCATGGCGTGAAGCGCTAAGTAGATCAAATACCAGGCTGTGGGTAGAGGCACACACGCTAACGGAAGAAGATGGCTGGGAGGGAGGGAAGGCCGGTTGATTTCCGGCGCAAGAGCGACCAATAGGCAACCAATCAGTCCAGTCGAGAGTGCACCCCCCCCCCGTCCCCATCGCCGGCTGCAAAGGCTGGTCTATGGCGTGGTTCATATAGAGCTCGGCTGCAGCTGTCGGCTCGTCTCGGCTGATGGGCATCGTGCAAGGAGCCGCTGGACAATCTATGCCCGCGCTGCCAGTTAAGTTTTCGTCCGCCTGCCGCAGAAAATCTTAAGGTAGCCCGCTTTTGGCTACTCTCAATGTATGCGGCCCTGGAACCTGACGAGCGGCCGGTCGCTGATAGCCGTGCTAAGCCAGCGCCTTAGAAGAGGAGCCAGCGTGGTGTTTTTTCGCTCGGCGCGTCATTTTGGGCGGGACGAGCTCCATTGGTCACAATTTGCCGACCGATGGAGCCTGAGGATAGCGTGGCCTCCGGCCAACGACCAAGCGCCGTCGGACGCGAGCGCTTAGCTCTCTCTTCGAACCGAACCAGTCAGGGACAGTGTCTCTCCCACGGCGGCGACGCTGGCGCATCCAGCGCAGTCCGCGAAGCTCGAGCCGCTCTGCTGCAGCAGCGAGGGCAGCGGCCATGCGCTAGTGGGCCAGCGACCACCGCCAAAATCGGCGAGACCCCGGACGGGCGCGCAGTCGGGCTCACCGAATCCGAGAAAAGGTTGGCCGCGCTGACAGAGGAGCTGCGGCTTGGCATGAATCTGGCCAGCCGGTCGGCATCTGCAGCGAGGCGAGGGACCGGCCAAGACGATGACGACCGAGCTCTGGCTGAGTGTAACGCAGCGCTGAGCCGCGATGCTGCCGGCCAGCATCTCTCTGCCGTCGCCGCCGTCAACGGACACGCCACCGCGGAATACCGTGCCGCCGCGGAGTATCATGCGAGGCCTAGGACCGAACCCGTAGGCAAGTGCCAGCGAGCTCATTTGGTGTCGTATACTGTGAGTTGTCCACTGCTCTCGCCTGCCGTCGGTGCAAGGGTGGACCTGCTTCAGCCGTTGCTTTTTAATTTGCTGCTCCCCGAGCTTGGCGATCGAACGCTGCACTAGCTGCACGTGCCTGCCTCTTCCTATTGAGTGGTTTCTAGGGACCTCTGTCGAGCTTTGCCGAAGCCGGCAGCTCGCAGTCGGCTGCCTACGGCTCCGAGTTATCATGTTTGTGCTTTGCTAGCATCCCCCAAAGGCTTGCCTTTTTTGCAATGGATGCTGGTACTGACAGCATCAGAACGCAGGTTTATTCCTAGTTTTAACCTCGGTACTGAAGCTGCTTTCCTAATGTGCTCGGTGCAATTGCCGTTGGCTGAAAAGATAGGAAATCCGAAATGATATCCACTCTACCTATTTTGTGCTGCAGTCAATGTCGCTGTGTATCAAGTCGTTGTCTTTTGTTCGGTCTTAATCTGTTACATCTGGCAAGGGAGAGGCGGCTTCCCAGCTAGCCTTGCTTCGCCAGGTGCAGTTGCTCTGTTTAGTGCTGAGGGCGTTTGGCTGCTTATACTGTACGGCTCCACTTTTATTTATGCGTTGTTAAAGCTGGTTCGTTGTCTGGCACGATTGCTGTTCAGCTCCTGCAGCTGTCACTGTCGTCCTGTTCCTCACTCTGAAGCAATATGGCCCGAACTGTGTTTGAACCCTCACGTTCGCTTGCAAATGTTGCTGCTTCTCAATATGGGCCTGGATGTCAGCCATATCTGTCACTACTGTCTCGCACCCTTCCTCAGTAGCCGACCAATAGGATTGCTTGCGAATGCAGCTCTCATCGTGGTTTGCCTATTTGAATATGTTTGTGGCATTCAGTGCATGGGGTCACTGCTGTAGCTGCACTGCAGGGCACATCGTCGAAATAGGTATGAATACGGATGCTTGTGAAAGCTTTCTTCGGCTGCACTCAGCTCAGCAGCCTACTACTGGATGCAGCTTAGCCGTAGGTTTAGGTAGAGCTATCCGTGTTTCACGTCATATCCCATAACAATAATAGTAATAATACACTTGATAAAACACCCTCATAGAACTTAATCTCTTTGTAGGCACTTTACACATGCAGTAAAGTAAGCATGATCGAATGGTCAGTCGTGGCATGCTCAATAAACAACAAGAATAGCATGGTTAGGGGCGACATGCACAGGGTGAGCACGCAAGTATGGTAGTAGCAGCAAGCTCAATGTCAGCATGCATAAGCACATACAGTTTGGATCACAGGGACCCACTAAATGCTGTGATATATTGGTGCATTTTTAGTTTCTTTCTAAATGTGCTCAAGTCAGATGTCGTGACACAAGTCGGGAATGAGTTCCAGACTTTGTGATTATACGAACTAAATATGCGGTTGCCAAAGGATATGAGGTTTGTACGAGGTATATATAGGTAAACAATTAGATCTCGAAAAGCAAGTGGTACGATGCTTAGCCTGGTGGGGCAGTAGATATAATAGATAGGCTGAAGCCAAAGAATGAAGGGACCTAAAAGGGAGTGATAAAACCTTAAAGTCGATACGTTGCTTGACTGGGAGCCAGTGCAGGTCCACGAGAAGTGGTGTGATGTGGCAACTGCAAAATCCTATATCTATTCGACATCGAGCTCGGTCACTCTGAAGCATGCATGCATGCATGCGCCCACTCAACCCACAGTGCCGAGCAGCCGGGTGAAGAACACACCACGAGCTTTCGAACACCTCGAGCAAAGACCTCCTATAAACAAAACCGGAAGTTGCACTGGGAGGGGGTCCGGGTGGGGTAGGAGGGGAGGGGTCTTGCAGAGGGGTCGGGCAGAGCATTCCGCTCGTGCTAGTGCTGCTGATTGGACTTGCACAAGGCGCATGCGTGCGTGCACCCACGCAGTGCAGCATTTCTGCTAAGCCGCTCGGAATCGTCTCCAGGTGACTGCCCAGTTTGCCACAAGCTCATCAGAAACAAGACCGAGGCGTGCACAGCCATGGGCCAAAACTACCACGCTCGGTGCTTTACGTGTTTCACCTGCGGTGAGTATCGAACCTCAAGCAGTGTCGGTAGCAGCAGCGGTGGCATTGGTGGAGGCAGCGATTTACGTCCTTTGTCCAAGTCACTTGCTGGCTGCTCCTACGCAGAGCTGTAGCTGGAGCGGAAGCGAGTGGCTTGCTTGTATTGCAAGATCGATCCTGAGCGTTCTCCCTGAGCCTGCAGGCAGTGAGAACGCTCCTCTCTGAGCGTGCGAGATGCATGTGTCCCCCCACACACTTTACACTCATCGGTCACTCACAGCGAGTCGGTCACTGCAGCGAGTGATTCTATTAACTTGCCAGTTACAGCCAGCTGCTGCATTAGATTCGCTCATTAGGCAATGCTCGAGTCTCGAATCCTATGCCTTAATATGCAACGACAACTACTCACCTGCTGCCGACTATGGCTCATCCTTTTCAGCGGTCCTGAGCTGCAACTTCCACGCTACTCACTACCTCAACTGCTCTCCAGACTCGGCTATGCTTCCCACTTTCTCTGTGTTGCATGATATGACGTCTGTTGGCTACCGAATGCGTACCGAAAGCCGCTTAGGCTGTGAGTGTGCTATACAAAACACTCCTTCCTAACACCCAAATAGTTCTTTTGGCTTTGTGGAGTTACAGACAGAAATACATTAAGTTACCTTCTGTTGGCTACCGAATGCGTACCGAAAGCCGCTTAGGCTGTGAGTGCGCTATACAAAACTCTCCTGCGTAACACCCACATGGTCTTTATGACTTTGTGGAGTTACAGACGGAGATACATTACATTACATTATGTGCACAAAAACTTACTCAGTTGTTTGACGGTGGTATGCCTGGTTTCTGCACTGCATGGAGCTGGGCTAGAATGGCACCAACGTTAGCCTGGATGTGGACAGGGCCATCTGACCTCAGTCAATCAGGAAGGATAAGTTGGAGATCGGCTAAGGTCCGAGAAGGGTAGGTTAAAGGGCAGTTAGTGGAGCAAAGCCGCCCCCTTGCAGTGCTCGGAGAAGCAAGAGCCACAGAGACTTGGTCCTCTGATAGAGGTCTCTGCTCTGCTCGGAGGATGGACGTAATGCCCTCTCCCTAGCCATGGCCCGACAGCTCCATACAGCAGCCTTTCCTTGATTGGCCGCCCGCGGCACCGATAAGGTTCGGGTCCCCTCCTTGGCTTAATAGTGGGTATGCTGCTGCTGCCTTCGAGTGACTTAGCAGAACGTTGCTTTCTTGGGAGTCCATTCTGTGCTGCTATCTGTCTACAGGCAGCACATCCACTGCTACCTCAGCTGCCGGTCGATAAATAATGGTTATTATTATAATTTGTTTGTTTAGCGTGAGCAGAGAACTAAATGTCCTTCCCGGGTGCTTAGCAATCATGAGAAAGAGACGCGATAACCACTGGTTAGCAGCATGCAATGTATCATTCGTAGGCAAGCACGCAGAAGCACACAAGATCAAAATCTGGGGCACAGATGTTTAGCAGGAGCCCTGGTTAGTAACATACTCTGAATCCTCCCCAAATAACTAATAGTAATAATGATACATTTGTTGTAGCGCCCTCAGAGAGCTCAATCCCTTTCTAAGCACTTTGCATTTGCTGTAAAGGAAGCATGATCGACAGGTTACCGGCAGCTCAGCTCAATGAACAACATCAGTACGAAAAGCACACAACGAGCAGTGGGGCAAGCTGAGAAAAAACGGGCTCGTTAGCCTTGAGCTGAGACTTAAATGATGCAAAGTTATTGCAGGTGGTGGCAGTAGCAGGAATCTAGCTCCAAACTTTCCATGCATGCAAAGTGAAAAATATTAAGAAAAATATAATTCATTTATATAGCGCCCTAAGAGAATTTAATCTCTATTCAGGCACTTCACATATGCCTCGGGGCTCGAGCCCGCGTTGACCTCGGCCAGACCTTGGTCGGGGCTAGCACCTCAACCACTGGGCCAAACCAGCTCAGGCCCAGTCACCAAAAGATTTGCGTGGGCAAGACTGCTGGAAGCCGAGGTGCACGCACGTGGTGCAAGAGCTCACTCAGTGGAGCGAGCAAAGCGACCTGTAAGCCAGAGTGAGGATCTTGAAGAATCGGTTCGATGCTTGAAAATGAGCCAGCAAAGCTCAGGCAGAAAGGGTGCGACGCGGCAGCTAGGCCGGTCGCGAGAGACCAGCCGAGCTGCTGCTGCCGTCGCCGAGTTCTGCATCCGGTTGAGCATTGGAGCCGCCGGGCGTTTTGCGGGTAGCCACCTGAGCGGTGGCCCTGAGCGAATCTGTAAAGGCCGGCAGTTCGGCTGAGTCTGTTGTAGCAAGCAGAGGGTCTCTTTGGCCGGCCTCAGTTGAGCATCGCATCTGCTCCATGCTGTTTGGACCGTATGACGCTTGGCCGGGCTGCTCTCACCACCAGACCCTCCTCTCACAACCCACACGTTCTGGTATTAGCCGGCGCAGAGACGGTGGCAAGAGAAAACGAGTGAGCGAGCGAGCAAGCAATCGAGGAGCAAGAGAGCGAGCTTCGAGGCTGGAGGTCGAGGAGCGGGTGGTGGTGGGGCTGCTGGCCCTGCTGCATTTCGTGTGGGTGGCTCGAGACTTGCAGCTTGCACTAGCCATTTTCTAACCTGGCTGTGCGCAACAATAGAATGTGCTCATGCTTGCATAAATGGGAATGCACCATTACCTAATGGCTGCATGTAGGCATATGTGCGCTTACGGGCTGGCCTGTCGCGCCATGCCGATGTTATCTTGCCTCTGTTCAACGCTATGCTAGGGTTGACAGTGTAGTAGCAGCGCAGAGGAGGCTACTGAAGTGCTACCGTTCGGCTTTGACGTCATTGCTGGACTAAGGGCCTCCGACCTAGCCTGACTGAGGACTCTTTCTTCTGCTGATTCTATGACAGCTGGTAACCGTGACAGTTTTTTCACAGTGAATGGGCTCTTGGCCAGGATTGTTTGTGCTAATGCAGCCATGTTCGTTTTCGTGAGCATCCCTATACAACGTTGCCTTTGTTCGAGCGATTATGCAGGTGCGATAGAGTGGGCAGGCGTTTGGGCAACGTGCCGTGTGCGAGGTTAGCTGATTGGTTGAGCCGGTGCCTTCCCCAAAAGTCTCTGCAACCACCTGGCCACGCCTTCTGGCCTAGGGGGGCCTTGGTCGTAAGAACTTGATCGACACAGCCGATTCGAGATTCGATAGCAATCGACCTGCATCTGACCCTGAAGCCATGCCAGGTTTGCTGGTGGGATTGGTGTCCGGCTGCTTTCCTTTTTGGCAACGTTTTCTTTTTCGTGTGCAGCTGGACGATAGCTTTAAATGCCGGATATGTGCTGGCATTGTGCCTAACTGCCCCCCCCCCTTTTCATGCCCCCTCCCATTTTGTGCGATCATATCTACCCACGATGGTTGGGTCATAATGTGGACCACCGGGGAATGCTAGGTGCTAGCTAGCTGAGTGTCTGAGTTGAATCCAAAGTGAACGAATTCTGTGCAACATCATTGAGCTGTCTGATTATGCCGGTCTCAGGGGGGGGGGGTTGGCTGAATATTGACTGTGAACTAACGTTATACTCGGGTTTACCATTTGCTCTGTTCAACCGGTTGAGCTGTGCTTCTTCAACTGCTGGTAATGTAAAAGCACTGCTGCTCGTCGTGTTGCTGGGGCACTTCATAACCGTGGGCTAGTGCCATGTTCAGTGCCCGATGTAACCGGTTGGCCAATGAGCTCGATGTGAGAGCTCTCAACATCGAAATCGGGCTGTCTAAACCGCCTTGTTGCCACCGATGTGACCCTTTGAACTGCCTTGCTAAGGGCACCCGTAGTGCCAGGGGATCGATTCCGATTAAGACAGAGGCCTGCAGGCGGAGGCTGCAGGCTCGGCTTGCCTGACTTCAGGTTTGAGCTGCCTGTGAATACGCTGCCTCCGGAAGCCACTACGGTCAGGTCAGAACTGGTCGGGCCTGGCAGCACGACCGGATTCGAGCTCGCGTGAGCGTGAGCGTGTGTGTGTGTGTGTGTGTGTGTGTGTGTGTGTGTGTGTGTGTGTGTGTGTGTGTGTGTGTGTGTGTGTGTGTGTGTGTGTGTGCTGTCACACATTGCAGCACTTTGTTTATGCTCACTTAGCTAAAGCAGAAAGGCTGAAATCCAGAGTTATCTGCCTTTATGGTGTTCCACAGGACGAGGACTAACGTCAATACCGATAACTGTGTCTGGCATTTGGTTTAACTGGCTGCTGTATGGCTCCTCATCCGTTATTTTCTGCTCGATCGGTGTTCTGCTGGTTTGTCAATTTTGCAAGTCATGAGTTAAGTCCCTTGGGCCTTATCCCTGGGGTAAGGTGCTCTTTGTTCACGACCCAGGTCGTGGGTTCAAGTCCTGAACTGCGTGATCCGTTATTGCCCACTGCAAGCGGTGGTGATAGCCGTTAAGGCTGTGCTAAGCTATACGCATGAGGCTGTTAAATCAGGCAACTTTTTTCCATGTTGGATCTACTGTGCTGCATGACTGCTGCCAACCACGAGCTCTTGGCTTTGGTAGGCTGCCGGTGTTTACTTTTCGAATGCTGCTGCTGCATTTTTTTGCAGAGCAGCAGCTCGAACATTGTTCAGCAAGGTACTAGTAGCAATCGTTGTCGTCGTTGCGAGCATTCTGTTGTTTTCATTCTGACTTGGTTTTTGCGACTTTGCCGTGCATTGTACCTCTTGCTTCACTACCGTCCTGCTTCTCCCTCTGATGCTTTTTTTTTTATATACTTGCTACTCTCTCTCCGGTCCCTCTTTCTCGGTCTCTTTATTTTTTTCTTGCTCTCTCTCTCTTCTCAATTTTTTACTTTCTCTCACTCTTTCACTCTCTCAGCCTGACTTTGTGTGCTCGTGTGTGTGTGTGTGTGTGTGTGTGTGTGTGTGTGTGTGTGTGTGTGTGTGTGTGTGTGTGTGTGTGTGTGTGTGTGTGTGTGTGTGCGCGTGTCTTTTGCTTCCCCTCCTTCTTTTTCTTCCTTACTCTTTCTTTCTGTCTCTCTCTGATTCTCATCATACACTTTGTCTCTGTGTCTCTCTCTTTCTGTCTCTGTGTGTCTCTCTCTTTTTCAGCTGTTGACTTCTAGCTGGTGTGCTTTTTTCATTAAGCAGCTATCGCACCAGCGTGACTTACTAGTGGGCTTGTGCCCTCTTCCCCCCCCCGTGACACATCTCTTTAGCATAAATTTGTCACTTTGTCAAAAATTCGATTAACAGATGTTAACACTTTTAACATTAACACGGTCAGCTAAGCTTGTTGCCGATGTAGTAGTGATTCGCTGCTGTAAGCCACACGTTGGCTTCAAAGCTAGAGAACACTGTCGTCACGCTGTGTGCACGTGGCTTTGGCTTATCGCTTTGTGCTTCTACTGGTTTCAGTTTCAGCCCATTCAGGCCGTATAGCCAGCCTTCTGACTGTGGGCAGAGCTCCTTGGATGTTTATGTAGAAGGTACAGACATTCACCCAGACACAGACAGTGGCATTCAGGATTTTAATATAAGAGGAAGCATGACCATCAACATTTCTATTTAGGGGACTAGAGTCCCTGCAAGATTTTCAAGTAGGTGGGTCCAGACCTGCAATTAATGAAAAATTATAGTGAAAAATCCGTAGTGTTAACTCGACTCGAACTGGGCAGCTGGTCATTGAGTGGAATTAAAGCATAATGTATTCGTCAGTGACGGTCGCGGTGTAGCAATAGGAGGCGGCCCAGCTTGCTGCTGTCCCACACTGTCGGGAGGGGGAGGGGAGGAGGCAAGCGCCCCTAGCTCTGCTGCTGCTCGACACAGACACACATACAGAAACAGGCATGTACATGCTTGCACGGTCACACATCATGGCGGATCTTTTTGTGTCGACAGCCTGTTCGACTCCGCCATTTATGTTTGGTGCGGCTGTGATGCGGTTTTCTGTTAAACCGAGGACCCAGGTGTCCCTAGTTTGATTTTCGAATCAACTATGTAGAGAATTGGGAGTATGCTCGATGCCGCCGTTGGCGTGCACCAGTGGTGCACCGTGGCTCCTGCAATGCACCCATACCCAGTATATCTCACCGTGCCTTTAGTAGCATGCCAGGAATCGCCACAAGACTTTCAAAAGTTCGTCCAGGCAGGCAGGAGTGCTTCGAATTGCTAAGCGTCGATCTCGATCCCAACCCTAGGCAGGCAGGCGCCCCGATCTCGACCCAGGGGCTGGCTCCACCAGGCAGGGGGCTTGGCGCGCTCCCTCGCCCTCCCCCCCCCAGGCTGATGCAGAGGGGCATGCCGGGTGGCAAGTCGCCCTGTATCACACTTTAGCCATTCTACGATCGATGACACAATGGCAAGGTCAAAGTTCTGAGCTTGCACCCTTGGCTTGATATCCTGGCAATGTAAGGCCTGTTTGCACGATTGCTGCCTTAGCAATTGTATATGCACAAACGCCTGCTATGTATGGTAGATTTATTGCAGTTTGTGCCTAAAATGGTAATCATTAGCCATAATGCTATTATATGAGATTGCTTTATTTTTACTCAAGAACCTTGACTTCACTCTTCAAGAGCGCCTTAACTTAGGCAGGCGCTTGTTCTAGCACCTTGCGTAAAGCCATAATTCAAATTGGCTCATTTAAAAAACGATCACGTCCAAAAATTCACCTACATCTATTCATGATATGATGTTGCATGTAACAAAGTTATACATCAAGAACATGTGCCCTGTACTTGTGTAAGGAGAATTCGTTTGATTTGAGACATCAAAAGTGGTTGCTCTGCGTACATTGTCAGCCTGGCGAAGCCTTAGATCGATTGACTAGCGAGGCTCTCATTCCTTCCGTGTTCCCGCTTTTTTGCAACGCTGGCCAAAGTCTTTCATCAAAACCGTCTTAACGTTTTTTTTTTAGACTGCCAGAACCAATATAGAACTATTTCTGCCATTTTGAAAGCTCAGGCATGGGCCTTTTCACTTGCTTGTCCAGACAGGCTACCGAAATTTCCACCAGGCCTCTGCAGCTCGTGATTAATATTGCTGCAAAGTGATTTATAAATCCAAAAACAATCAGTTGCTTCTCTCCTTTGCCGAAGGAGCTGTAATGGCTCCCGGCTGATCAACAGATAGAAGCAAAATTCTTACTCTGACCCATGAGGTCTACCACGGCATGGTTACCTTGCTGCACTGTTTCACCTGTTTTACACTCAACGCACCCTGATGGGTCCTACATGTGGGCAGCAGCAAATTAGCTTCTTCATTCTTTTATCAACTACTGTTGGTGACCGAAACTTTTGCTCTGCAGGTCCTAGGCTGTGGAAATTTTCTTTGCAGCAAATGTAAAGTGCCTAGAAAGAGATTGGGTTATCTGAGGGTTCTATATCAAATGTATTATTATCATCATTATTTTTTAGCTCACCCGAAATTCTAATGCAAAAGACTTTCACACTCCTGCCGACTGTGGCAATTCTTTTCAGCCTTCCTGAGCTGCTACTTCCGTGCTACTTACTTTTTCGACTGTCCTCCTGACTCAGCCATGCTTCTCACTTTCTCTTTGTTTTTGAGTGCACTACAGAAAACTGTCTTTGTAGGACTCATGCAGTCTTTGGTGCTCTGTGGAGTCACAGATAGAGGGAGACAAGTGCACTGCTGCTGAATCTCCTCTGCTGCTCTCGGCATATATCATTATTGTCTTGGCTATCTTCTCTGTTAAATTATTGCAGCCTACAGTTTCACAAAGAACTGCTATTTCCTTTGCTTAGCCTTCGTTACGTGCTGATTTGGCAAGCAGGTGTGGGCAGCACGAGAGGTGCCAAAAGGCCAGGCCCTCCATCCGTGGCCTCGTTGTCAGGGCACAGCCGTAGCCGAAACGTGCCACATCTTGTCACTACAGCCGTGACTGTAGGGGAAGCTGTACTCCTTGGAGGGTGCCAGAGTGTGCGAGTAGCTGGGTGCTGGGGATCATTCACCTGCCTGCACCGCCACGAAAGCCACGAATGCATCACCGCCTGTGCGTTGGTGTTCTGATGTTTGTGTAACTCGGGTTTTATCGCTTTCCATGCACTCTGGAGCCTTAGCAATGAGGACCGGCCTGGGGTTCGGCATTTCATAAACAGCAGCTGTTTGCTCCTGCAGGCATTCACACTTTAGTCGGCCTCGGGCAACTGTTATTCCGGGGCATTCAGAGGTAGTCGATTTCATGTGGGAAACCTGGGGTGGTGAAAGATTGTGTATTGCATCGGTTCTCAGTTGGCACTACGCTTGGTGGGTGGCAGCACCTGAGTGCTGTGGCGGGTTTTGCAGTGAGACCAGTCAATACCTGTCATGCATTCGCTATGGCAAGCAAGCGTGTCGTCGTTGTATGTCGGCTACCCCACGGCAGCCACACCCTTCTCTCTCTCTCTCTCTCTCTCTCTCTCTCTCTCTCTCCCACACGAGGGAGAGAGAGAGAGAGTTGATCGAGTAGGCAGGGATAGGGGAAAATAGAGAACGTGAGAGGAGGTGAGTGATAGGGAGTCTAAAGCTAAAGTGGAACTCGCTAGAACAAGTCGTGGAGCGCATGGGAAGCCACAGTGGCAGCAGCAAGTGCAGGGGGCTGTATAGCATCATTGTGTATGTCACCGGAGCAGCCTGGTCGCAGTGCTCATTCTCCACTGGGTCTTGTTTTTTGTCTCGTTCAGGGCGTTCACTAAAGGGAAAGCCATTCTACTGGCTACAAGATAAAGCTTACTGCGAAGAGGACTACAAGGTGACTGTGAGCAGCATGCAGCCTGTCTGCGCCGGTCCATGCGACCGCTTGTGCGCGCATACAACCTGCTGCGCACTAGCCCTGGGGAAGCTACCGTGCTGCAGCCCAGCGCCGGCAGTTGCGCAAGTGCCTAGTTTTTTCAGTTTCCTGCCAAGCTGCTGCTTCTATTGATTGCAGCTCTTGCTCGTACTACCGCTCAGTAAAGCCCCCTCCCCCAGACTGCTGACTAGTGGCTATGTGTCAATGGCACTAGCGGCACTCCCTTACGTTGGATTCTAGGACAATCGACTCGGCACTGGAGGCAGTCAGATCCCCTCCCTTCGCTCGGTCGTTTTGGGATTGGACTGATCGTCTGCCGGTAGATTGGCTGGATAATATCGAAGATTTTTATCGTTTGAAGTATTTGTGTCGTTGTCTCGATAGAAAGAAATAAGGCCTTGCTGAGAACAAGATTTCAGCCCATTAAATGTCAGAGCTGCAAATTCGAATGCAGCAGAGCCGGTTGCTGGTTGCATGATAATAAGCCAGCCTCAATGCCCTCTACATAGTACAGCAGTGGTGATCGTGCTCTCTGGCTGCTGAATATCCCATATGCTGTTTCTGTAAAACCAGATTATTGTTGCCGTAAAATTAATAACCTTTCGCTGTCGGCTGACTGCTGTTAACCCCCTCCCCCACGTGTCCACACAGATGGGATGGGCAGGATCATCTGTGGCTGTGGTGGAGTGCAGACTTTCATCAGATTACCAAACCTCGATCGTGATTGATGCCAACTTTATTTGTTGCTGGCTGCCTACCACAAATACCGGCTTGAATGGGTTTGTCTGTCTGTCTGTCTGTCTGTCTGTCTGTCTGTCTGTCTGTCTGTCTGTCTGTCTGTCTGTCTGTCTGTCTGTCTGTCTCTCTCTCTCTCTCTCTCTCTCTCTCTCTCTCTCTCTCTCTCTCTCTCTCTCTCTCTGTCTCTGTCCTCTGGCTGTCTATCTGTCTGTCTGTCTCCCCCACTATGCTTGAGTGGACCCGGACAGGCAGGCGGGTGGGAAGGAAGGAGAGGCAGGCAGCTGCAGGAGCCTCTTGTGGCTTGCCATCGGTGTTGGCTGCTGCAGACAATCCCTGTGTCAATAATCATTGGTGCTGTTCATTGTCTTACCGATTGACCGTTGGTCTTAGCCTCGGCTAAAAGCCTGTCATTCGGACAAGTTCTTTGATTGCTCATGGTGCAGAGGCAGCGGCAGCAGCAGCCAATCTATTGCCACCAAACAGTTCTGCCCTGCTCAACTCTCTGCTGCTGCCAAATTCGTTGCATCGGAGTGCTGTGTAGTCGTAAGACCTCGCCACTGGGAAAGCAGTGGTTATCATCGTCGATGAATGACATATGTTAACAGAGGGTAGTGTTCAGCCGTAAGGTTGTCAGGTGATTGTCCCCAGCCGCTGGTCTATGCATAAGGTGAGCCGATGAGAGATTTTCATGCTGTCTAAATGATGCAACATGATGACGAGTCTGACTTGCCTTCAGGCGTCGATGGCGTCCTGTTGCTACGGTTGCTGCTGCCACCTCTGCTGCCGTAGCAGTGAACTCAGCATGTAATTCTGTGTGCATGCTGCTATAAAGTCGTTGGTCCCTGGTCATTGTGAGCACAGTGTCACCAGTGCTCACTGTAAGCCCCGGAAGAAGCATCTGTGGGAATGGACTGCAAGGAATCGTTGTCTGTGTGGTAATAGCCATTCCATAGCAAAGTGATGAGGTGGGACCGCAAGTGCTTATCGTGCCAGTGGCTTGCTGTACGACAGCCGGCCCACACATAGCCATAAACATAGTGTGCAGCACTTTCCATGGTGGCTACTCTGCCTGACACGTTCAGGGCAGGCATGCATCTGCATGTCATGCTGCTGCTGCTACAGCTGCAGCTGAATTGCCCGTCCCGAGCCTTCTTAGATAGCTGCCTGGAGTCGTTCAGGGGCGACTGTAAAACCGTGTAACTTGCTGCCTATTTAAGAATGTATCTCCGTCAGTAACTCCACAAAGTCATAAAGACCATGTGGGTGTTACGCAGGAGAGTTTCGTATAGCGCACTCACAGCCTAAGCGGCTTTCGGTACGCATTCGGTAGCCAACAGACTTCGTCTCACGCAACAAAGAGAAAGTGGGAAGCATAGCAGAGTCGGGAGAGCAGTCGAGGTAGTGAGGGGTATGGAAGTAGCAGCTCAAGACTGACTATTTAAGAAGAAGATATATCGGACAATCTTTGGAATCAGCTGCTGGAAGCTACTCATAGCAAACCTGACCTGCAGGGGGGGGGTGTAAAGATGGCAAATAATATATATATATATATATATAGAGAGAGAGAGAGAGAGAGAGGGGGGCAAAGAAGAGGGCATGAAAGTTAGTGATAGACAGGCAGAGGGCATAAGATTGCTCTGCAGTTGAGAGCTCTCCGGGGCATGAATCCCGATGATCTTGGAAGTTTTGAAGGATTGCTGTGCATAGACTCCTCCAGAAGCATGCCGGAAGCTGGTGGAGTCAAGGCCAAGGTGAGCTCCTTAAAGTTATTGAAAATCGTAGTGACTTGCCTAGTTACTGATTGTATCCAATAACTTACATGCAATTATATATTTGCGAGCTTTTCCGAATAATAACAACAGCCACCGAGTGAGATCCATACCGAATCGTGTTCGTTTTGAGTGAAATAATGTGCTTCTAGCAGGTGAGTGGAAACTTAAAGATGCCATATAATCGGCAGTGCGCAGATAAGTGCTTCTGAAGTAGTATGTGAACACCAAAGCTCCACGTACGTCAAGCGTCCACGTGCAAAGCAAGAGCAGCAGCGTTTGCGCTACTGCTTGTTTGCGAAAAAGCTGAACATTCTTGAATGGCATTCTTGAATTCAAGGGCATGCGCCGAGTGCAGCAATCACGGGTGCTATTTTCTGCCAGAGGCCGATGTGCTACTTTATCTGCCCGGCAGCTCAATGTAAGCCCTGGTCTGCTGTTTTAGTACACGGGATTCCAGCAGATGGCAGAGCACTGCCGTGCCTGTGGTCAGCTCATCTTGGATGTGGTGAGTCGTACAGCAGCTGCTGCTGCTGTTTTTGTCAAGTTGAGGTGATTATTACCACCACCAGTGCCGGCAGCCCATAGTTGGTCCGCAGCCTAGGTCCGGTCAGGTCAGGTCAGGCCAGGATGTCGAGCAGTTGGCTCATGTCATTAGGTGGGGGGGGGGAGGTTTGCTTTGCCTGCTCTTTGCTATCACTGCTTTCTGGGAAGAGCTGTGCTGCACCGTCGGTAATAAAATACGACCATCCTGCAAGGCAGGCAGCTGTGAGCTTTTGCTCTCAGGCATCTTTGCTCTGGAGGAGTTGGAGGTGCACTTTGCTCTTTTCGCTCCAGGTCCTGCAAGCAGTCGGCCAGACGTATCATCCGGGCTGCTTTCGCTGCCTGGTGTGCAGCAAGTGCCTCGACGGCGAATCGTTCACTCTGGACTCGGCCGGCTGTCCACTCTGTGTCACCGACTACCACCGGTGCGTCAGTCACGTGGCAGGCTCCCCTCCCCCACCTCCGACATGCTGCTCGGCTGCCCGCCCCCTGCCGGCCCTGTAGGGGCAGCTCCAAAGAAAACCTGACCTGTACTGCTCGCTCGGCTGCATATTTTTGCTTGGTGTGACAGAAGCAAGCTCGTCGAAATCCAGGATTCGGTCAGGCCTTGGAAGTTTTCTTCTGCTACCCAAGTAGTGCTGTACTCGTGTGTAAGCAAAATGGCTGATGTAGCATCGATGCCCTGAGAAGATGGCCACAGGTTTCTCTCCCGTGTGCGTGCATGCATTTGTGCACACGATGGGCTGTGATTCCGGTTTTCTATTAGGCTAATTTGGCACGCGCTGCATGCTTGGTGGGTCAAGCCTGCACCCCGTGGCTTCTGTCAGATTGGAAGGCTGTTGTTGGTGGTAACCCAGCAGGTACATCAAAAAGGTAAAGGTCGACTGATTCAGCAGCCTCGTCGATGCAGCCGCAGAAGATGGCAATAGTAAAACTAATAACTTATAGCGTCAAATGCATTAGCATTGAAAGTAACATCCAAGGAGAAAAAATCTCTTTGTAGTAGTTTTTTATATCCTGGAAAGGAAGCACAGAAAATGCATGGTTGTCTGAGGGCGATTCAGTGAATTGCTGATAGATGCACAGGTACCTGGTGACTCCGAAATAGTCAATGTCTATAATAATAATAATTATTATTATTATGCACTTGATAAAGCGCCCTCGGATAACTTAATCTTGTTCTAGGCGCTTCACATTGGCTGCAAAGGGAAACGAGATTGAATGGTGAGTAATATCATGCTTGATAAACATGAAAAACGTGGTTAGGGGTGACGTGCACAGGGTCAGCATGCAAATGTGGTTAGTGGCAGCATGCACAGTGTCAGCACGCATAAACACAACACCGGACATGGCGGCTTGCCGATGAAGCATGTTAAACCCCGAATCGCAGTGCCGTCAGTGCAAGCACCGTCCCATTAAAAGATCGTCTACCTCCTGAAAGTTGAAGCACATGACTTCCAAGCTGTCTCATAAAGAGGTCGCTTCCTTCCTGCAGGCATGCTTCCACTCTTCCCTTTCACGTTGTTGCATCCTGCTAGGTTAACAAACGGGGCGCTCAGCCTGATTTTTCCTACCAATGCCTGTGTGTGCTAGTACGACAGGCGATGGGGATACGGCCTCTTGCCATCGCTGCTGCCGGTCAGTTGACTAGCCGGTGTGAATGCTGAGGAGCTTAGCCCTGTGGCCACTGTCCCCCCTCCACTGGAGGCAGCACATCGTCCATCGTGGTGGTGACAGCGCCGTCCATAATTTTACCAACTGTATTGCAGGTTGTACGCACCTGTGTGTGCCTCGTGCAAGGGCGTCATCCAACCACTACAGGTGCGTAAGCTAACCTCTCTCTCCCACCCAACAACGGTTGCCCTTCGGTGGATGTCCACTTCTTGCCAGCCAGGCCTGCCTGCTTTGGTGCTGCACCTTGCCACGTAACTGCTCCTCTTCGAATGAGTTGACAGGGCACTGACGAGACGGTGAGGGTGGTGGCACTGGGCCAGGACTATCACATCGACTGCTACCACTGCGGGGTGAGAGCGCTTGGCGCTGCTGCAGCTGCAGCAGCAGAAAATGTGTGCCTTTACAGTCGAGGGCACAGCTTGTCCACGATTTCTTGAACCTGCTTACCAGTAAGGGTAGTCAAAGCTGTTTATGTCTGCAAACTGTCTCTGTTTCGACCTTTTGCATGAATTTAGATGCTACACTAATTTTGACACTAATCAGTATTGACAATATCGAATGTATTTAAAAGATTATGTTCGGTCAAGTCGATCTCCAAGGGATGAGCTCAAAGAAATCTTCTTATGATTGATCAAAAGCTTCGTGCAAAATACCCCAGAGTCCCTAAGATATAACTTATAATAATAATAGTAATAATAATAATGCACTTGATAAAGCGCCCTCAGAGAACTTAATCTCTTTCTAGGCGCTTTACATTTGCTGCAAAGGGAAATGCAATTTAATGGTGAGTAATATCATGCTTGATAAACAAACAACAGGAATAGTATTGTTAGGGGTGACATGCACAGGGTCGGCATGCAAATGTGGTTTGTGGCAGCATGCACAGTGTCAGCACGCATAAGCACATTTGTCGATGATAAGTAGATTCAGTTCAGGCTCTCATGTCCATTGCTAGCTTCCGGGAGTCAATGGCAGACTGTCGACCAATATTGGAGGGCTCTGATGCTAAATACTGAATTAGGATAACATCAACTAACTAGTTATGGACTAGCCTATTGCTACTCAGAAAAATTGGGAGGCCTAACCCATCAAATAGGCTCGGTCAGCATATTTCCTGTAGAGCCTTCATGTAATCAATCGGCGCTTGTCTTGTTAAACTAGATGACCACAACAGCTCCGCAGTCAAGTCTGCGTACATACAGCTACACACCGTTGCAAGCGTGTTTGGTCCAGCTTAGATAATGATGCAAGCTATACCTTGCATTTTTTACATTCCATCAAGACCTGTGTAACTCACTACTTGCAGGTCTTCCTACCTTTGTAATAAGACTCTTACAGTTGGTTCAAAATTTTGCAAGTAGGCTTTTCTATTGCGAACGTCACAACAGCCATGCCTCTCTACTTCTCACTGACCTGCACTGGCTCCCGATCAAGCAGTATATCGGCTTCAAGGTTCTGTCACTCGCTTTTAAGTCCCCTCATTCTCTTGCTCTGGCTTATCTATTGGAAGCACTTCCTGAGGTTTTACATCGTCCACCAATCTTCTGAATCGAGTCTTTTAACTGTATCTCGAACCAATCTCAGATCCTTACGAGTTGATGCCTTCAGCTTGAATGTTCCCAAAGCCTGGAACTCACTACCGGCTGACATAAGGACATCCCCTGACTTGGCGGTATTTAAAGAGAAGCTAAAAGTCCACTTGTTCTTAACAGCATTTGCTCCGTGTCAACTGTCCCTTGCACGCTTATGCCTCCTGGCATCACTAAATTGACATATTTACGTTCCAGCAATCGAAAGCACCTAGAAAGAGATCTGGTTATCTTAGAGTGTTATACCAAGAAATCTGGTTCTCTTAGTGTGTTATACAAATGTCTTAACGTTGATAATTCACCACTTTTCGCCGACCTGCACCGGCTACCAGTCAAGCAGCGCACCAACTTCAAGATTTTGTCGCTCCCTTTTAGGTCCCTTCATGCTTTGGCTCCAGCCTAGCTATCAGATCTACTCCCCCACTAGGCCAAGCATCGTACCACCCGCTTTTCAGCATCTAACTGTATACCTATACCTCGTACAAGCCTCAAATCCTTTGGAGACTATGCATTTAGTTCGTATGCTCCCGAAGCCTGGAACTCACTCCTTACTTGCATCACGAAACCCCCTGACTTGAGCACATTTAAAAATAAATTAAAAACACCTATTTAGGACAGCAATTCATGAGTCCCTGTGATTCGTCTTTTGTGTGTTTATGCATGCTGACACTGTGCATGTCACCCCTAACCTGTTGTTCTTGTTGTGTATCAAGCATGATACCACTAAACTTTCGATCGTGTTTCCTTTGCTGTAAATGTAAAGCACCTAGAGAGAGATTGAGTTCTCCGGTGATGCTTTTATCAAGTGTATTATTATTATTCTTATTGCAGTGACAAGTCCATGTAAACCTGAAGCAGAGCAGATTCTGTGGAACGTTGAGTTCTAACTGGCGATAGGAACTTGCATGGTCTGATGAACTGTGGTAATTGTTTAGTTGATCGGCCGCAACTCGCCCAAGTGTCTTCGGTAATAAAAAATAATAATATATTTCTATAGCACTCTAATGGAACCGAATCTCCAGGCACAATTAGCTACAAGAGAAACGATAAGCAAGAGTTCATGACAAGCAAGATATCATGCATAGACAAGCAATAAGAAAAGAGGCATTCTGGTTAGTAGTAATAGAAGAGTAGAGAATAGTAGAGAGAGAGAGAGAGAGAGAGAGAGAGAGAGAGAGAGAGAGAGAGACTAGATAAAAGATGCAAGAGGGCAGCTCTCTTGGTCTAGGGTCAGATGATTGATGAGTGGCCTGACAACAGCTGTTTTCAGAGGCCCTTTGCCTCTTTACCGGTCTTTACCGGTAACCAGGGACATATTTACAATATTTGTTATGGGTGGGCAGCAACAGGTATACTCAGCTCATAAGAAAAACTGTTTGGACAGCTTACACCGTAATATTGCACAGTCACTTTGCACATGAATGTATGTATGTCTATGTGCACCCACAAACCGTGGTGGCACTTGAGAAGAATTGAAATGTGCATGTGGGGATGTGTGCACACGTGCATAGGCACGAGTATGCAAAGGCCAGTGTAATCTGTCGAAATTGGTATGTTCATGGGACTCTGACCAAACTCGGGTTTTTTTGGCTCGTGTAATCCCTTTCTCTCAAGCACTAGGCTGTCTCATTGGGGCTTAGAGTAGAAACGGTCTAGTCATGTTTCATCGTTATATTTATTGGTCCGGTGTGTGTTATCAGTGCATGCAGCCTGTATTTTTTTTTTTTGTATGCTGCTACGACGGCTGCTCGCTTATAGCCTGAATAGGGTATTCCTTATGGGCAGTCGCTGGCACATACAATGCTCGTGGTGTTGACGCTCTATTGGAGCTCCTATCAAATTGATGTCTTGTGCATAGTACCATGCTGTGTGGGTCTTTAAATACATCAGTACATCTTGAATCGACCAGTGAAGCATGATTGAAACCCCTGAGAGTCTCAGCTCTAGTATCCATGGTGCCTGCCACTTGCTAGCCCATGTAACGGCTAATCCCACGTAACGTCAGAAGCTTGCTCAGCACGATAGTTCAGAAGCTACGTGTGACTTCCTAGGAAATATCTGTACCGAAGGGCACAATAGGCCCCCTTATCCATTTTGGTAAGGGTTTGTGACAGGCGATTAGCCTCGTGAACCATCAGTCACTCACTTTTAGGTCCTACCTGTCAGATACCAGCCGACCTATCAGATACCGGGCTAAGCCTCGTACCATCCACTTTTCGGAATCTAACTCTTTACCAAAACCTAACTATTTACCAAACCCCAAATCCTTTGGAGACCATGCCTTTAGTTAGTTCGTATGCCCCCAAAGCCTGAAACTCACTCCCGACCCGTGTCACGACATTTTTTTACTCGTCCACATTTAAAAAGAAGCTAAAAACGCATCTATTTATGACAGCATTTAGTGGGTCCCTGTGATTCGTCCTTTATGTGCTTATACATGCTGACACTGTGCATGTCACCCATAACCATTTTATTCTTGTTGTTTATTGAACCATTCGATCATGCTTCCTTTGCAGCTATTGTAAAGCGCCTAGACAAGAGATTGAGTTCTATCCACTGAGCGATTTATCATGTATTATTATTGTTGTTATTGTAGCCCAAGACTAGCTGCCTGGTTCGACTATTATATACTTTCTCCATTTAGCTGCCTGGGCACCGTCAAAGTTTGTTCGAATCCGATTTTGCATTCTGTCCCAATGGTCGGTTGGTTGAATGGTTGGAAACTTTCACTGACCGTGGCAGCTAGCCGCCTTTCTGCCTCTGTGACATTCAAATTCAGCTTTTTGCAATGGCTACATTTAGTATGGGAGCTCTTGTCCTGGGCTCTCTCTCTCTCTCTCTCTCTCTCTCACTTGACCGCGAGCGAAACGTTGCCGTTGCCACTGGCACCAGATAGCGCTGTTTCTTCTCTTTTTCAGGACTGCGGCGTGCAGCTGACGGACGAGCCGGAGCAGCGCTGCTACCCTCTCGACGACGCGCTGCTCTGTCGGCGCTGCCACGTCGCTCGTCGACAGCTGCTTAGCGAGCCTCGAGACACTGGCACCACAGCAGCCGAACTGTCTCGAGGCGCTCCGCCGCTGTCGCAGCCGCCTGCACAGGCAGCACTTCGCTGATGGCAGGACAGCGCTCGCGAGGCCGTGCTAACTCGCGACTTACCTTTGAGCAAGAGTAGCTGCAAATTGCAGCGCTGCTCTCTTCGCAAGCTCGTCACCAGCCACAAACATCCCGCATTCGATTTTGCGTTAGTACCGGGAATTTTTCTATTTTACCCTGGCGAATGCTTTTTATATCTTGGCCTGCTATTTTGCGTGTTTGCTCTGTTAATCTACGCATGCGGACCACATTGTTCGATCGGACATTGTGAGATGGAAATTGTAATAAGTAGAAGCGTCGAGAGCGGCATGTTTCTCAGCTTGTGCTCGTGCATGGCTTACTGGCTGCGGCACTCACTTCCAACAGGGACCGACCGAGCTCAGCTGAAGGTAAAGGGCGAGGCTTCCGTGTGAGTTCTGCTGGCTCGGCCGTGTGCACGCATACAGCTCCCGTTGACCTTCCCTCCTTATTAAAGCCTCAAGCTCTCGGACCTTTCCTCTTTGTTTCCGGCTTTGTTTATGACAGCCGACGCTTTTGTACGGCCATGGTAGACAGAGACCGGCAGGGTAGCCTGAAGCCCCCAACCCACAGCTCTGCTTTCGACTTCATTACCTTTCGCATGTGCGTTTAGAGAAAGTTTTGTGTAGGCCGTTGCTCATTGAGTTCATTCCGATCACCAGCCACAAACGACGACGAGTAGGGGAGAACTTTAAACTATGAGCGATCTCAGCGCGAGGATGAGTATAAATGTGAAATTGACGGAATCAGCAGTTTCCCCCACCTGGTCTTTATTACTTTGTGGAGTTACAGACGGACATACGTTACATTTCTCGCCGGAGACATTGAAGAGAGGCTGACTCGGCTTAAAGGCTAAGACACAACGAGTTGATGGCTTGGGAAATTTTCTGCCACTTTTTCTATTGCGTGGGGTATACGCCATATATGAAGGTGCCCCTGCGGTAGCAAAGGAGGACTATGCCAAGGTAAAGAAAGTGCTGCTGGAAGCATCATTGAACTTAAATCGGCTGGCTGAGCTTCTGGCTGGAGATTTCGTTAAATGTGCCGTTGTCGTTGGACTGCCGGATGCCTCGGAAGTGGCAGCTCCAAGCCTCGTGCAACCTTGCTGACATGCCGATGCATATTCTTGTCGAGAAGGCTCCCATCATAGTGAAGGCTCTGGAAGATAGAATCAGAGTGAAGCTAAAGTACGTTACAGCCGTCCCGTCGCAGCCAACCGAACCTAACCTGGGTACACAATAGCTTCTCCTAAAAAGTAAGCACGCTATCCTCACTTCGTAGGAAATCGATTGAGCAATAGCTCGAAGGGCTCCTATATGAGAATTTTTGAGTTGGAAGATAATCCAGAAATCAGAGTAGTATAAACATTCGCCCTGGAAATACAGAGGAACAATAAGATCCCTAGGGAAATATAGTATCCTCTGGAAGGGGGATACAGAAAGCACTCACGAGGTGAGGGCTAAAATCAAAGAAAGAACAGGGGCACTTTCGTAGTTGAATGTACATGTGAGTACCTTACGTTCAGAAGTAAGGAAAGCCACTGCTAGTAGGACAGCTACTACAACAGTAAGGTTTTTAGTTAAAAGGTTAAACACAACGTTAGCCTTTACCAGGTTAACTTGGACTAGAGGGGGAATGTCACCTTCGAGATATGAGGCCGATAGCTTAACTTAGCTTACCTGGAACGTTTATAAAGTCTAGGATTCCTCTTAGGAGTAGAGCTGACCAAGTATTCTTTGGGCCTAGCTTGGCTAAGAACTCATTAGGAGAGTTCCTTAGGAGAGTGCTAACGCCCCTCCATCACCCCTTTAGGGATTAGCTTAAAAACTCGTAAATGATACGTATCCTTAAGGTATCTCAGCCTAAGGGATTGAGGAGTTCCCTCAACAGGTGCCAGCTCAACCTCTTCAGAGGTCAACCAATCTTGATTGAGTTTATAGTTCATTTTATTTATTTGTAGTTTACTGAGTTTATTTTAGCCCTGAGGAAGAGGACAGCTGGGAGGTCGGGAAACCACGATCCCCTTCCTTCCGTCTGGGAGGCTGCGGTCTGGGAATGAGGATTCCCTTCCCAGTCCTTCCTTTCTGGGAGAGTAGTACCGGGATAGTCCTAGTCTACCCCTCCCCTAACCCCCTCAGTGGCCACTAATGAGCTAGCAGGTATTCTCCTCCCGCTGCTCCGGTGCCGTTGACATCGGGGGGGGGGGGACAATACCTCCTGTTTACTAGGGACACCATAGTAGGAATGTAGTGAGTAGGTCAGGGTCAGGCTGCCTAGGCCTCCCCTCTTCATGCGGATAGACAATATTCTCCTGTGAGTATGTATATCTTCCAACGAGTACCGTGTGCCTAAAACCTCGCTGTAAATACTGATTTCCCCCTTGCTTCATGTGCAGTCGAAACAGGGAGGGAAATACAGTAAGTTCTTTGCGAGTCCTACGCTGTTGACCGGGCTAATTACAACGGCAGAAGCAGCAGGCGCACACAACTCCGGTGAACCGGGATGGCACACTAGGTAAGGTCCGGACAGAGGTCGTGGGTTCGAATCGTACGGTGCGTAGTTTTGTACGGCTACTGCAAGCGGTGGTGATAGCCTTAAGGTTCTGTCGCTATGCAAAAGAGGCTGTTAAATCAGCTAGTATTTATTTATTTACACATAAACAACTCTAGTGTATTTGGAAACCACTGGAGTATTAGTGTATATACACATATAGTCACTTTGCAATTGTCATTCGTGTGCACTTTTGGTGTCGTGTTTATGTTTGCATGCATCAGGTGTTTCTCGCGATAATTTGCGACAGAGCGTAAGCAGGAGTAAGGTGATCACCTGTTTAGCTTTTTTTCTGTTTGCAGCTACTAGAATGGTTAGCCTGCTTCGAGATACGACATTTCTCCATGTTAATGCCTCACCGTTGTGTTGCCTCTGAGCACGGTTATCTGAGGCAAATTGACCTTTCTTGACATTTCGTAGACTAGTGAAGGTATGAATGCACGCACAAAGCAATTCTATGAGGGCATTTTAATTCATAAATGTGTTTTATTCTTGCAGATGTTTTAAAGTACTAGGTACCTCAGAACTCTGCAATTGGTCAGAAATGCCGGCAAAATCTGACAATTGTCCTTCATCGTAGTCAGCGTAATGTTCTCGGTACTTACTGCTAGAGAGTCGGATTTCTCTCAATATCAGCAGCTAGTTGGTAAGTGCCATAGTCGTGGTCTTCTACCTGCACAGGCTTCGCATCCTCCTGTGTTACTAGATTTTTGACTTGCTGTGGATGGCCAATCATCTACAACAGTCGTCAAGCATTAAAAAATAGCCGATAAATAGGAAAACTTCATTCCCGAATTGTATCACACAGTGAAGCGAAAGCCGGTGCTAAAATATGGTCTTTAGTATGGCTGCTGAGAGTTGTAATAATAATAATAATAATGCACCTGATAAAGCGCCCTCAGAGAACTCAGTGTCTTTCAAGGCGCTTTACATTGGTTGTGATTTGTGAATGATGAGGACCAAGAACCGCTTTAAAAATTCGGGCTTGTTTAGATAGGGCTACCACGTCTAAGTTGGTCCATGCATTCGTAACATCCCGTCTTGACTCCTGTAACTCACTGCTTGGTGGCCTACCGGCATTTACAATCAGGCGATTACAGCTGGTGTAAAACTCTGCAGTTAGGCTTGTCTGTCGTGAGCTTCGCAGTTGCCACATCACACCACTTTTCGCCGACCTGCACTGGCTCCCAGTCAAGCAACGGATTGACTTCAAGGTTTTGTCGCTCACTTTTAGGTCCCTTCATGCTTTGGCTCCAGCCTAGCTATCAGATCTACTCGCCCACTAGGCCAAGCATCGTACCACCCGCTTTTCGGAATCCAACAGCTTAACGATACCTCGTACAAACCTCAAATCCTTTGGAGACCGTGCATTTAGTTCGTATGCTCCCAAAGCCTGGAACTCATTCCCGACTTGCGTCAGAACATTCCCTGACTCGACCACATTTGAAAAGAACTTAAAAAAACACACCTATTTAGGACAGTATTTAGTGGGTCGCTGTGATTCGTCCCTCATGTGCTTATGCGGGCTGACGCTGTTACATACTGTCACTAACCACACTTGCATGCTGACCCTGTGCATGTCACCCCTAACCGTGTTATTCATATTGCTTATCAAGCATGATATTATTCACGATTCAATCGCGTTTCACTTTGCAGCAAATGTAAAGCGCCTAGAAAGAGATTGAGTTCACTGAGGGCGCTTTATCAAGTGCATAATTATTACTATTATGGTACCAAAAAGTATTGCTGTTTTGATTCCCGTGAGCCATTTGTCAGGTTGACAACTATGAAAACGTATTTCTTGCTCCTTCGATTACAAATAAACATGGCAACAACAATAATACACTTGTATCGCACCCTAACCATACTAAAGGCTATTTCATGAAGAATTACAGATGATGTTTTAAAGGATGCACGGCAATTGGCTGGTGATACATGCACCGTCACAGCGAGAATCAGACAACAGAAGACGATTGACTAACTGTAGCTATATAAATAACTAATGGCTAACTGCTGGCTGGGTACAGAAGGCGAACAACTCCAAGTTTCTATCGGATAATTACATTCGGACTGGTCGCGAGTTCCGTGGCCAAGCTTGGTAAGGTGAACGGTATGGCCGGTCGAAAGAAACCAATCCGCCATTGCGCTTAATATTAGCCGCCGCCTAATTTGATTATCGCATGCCGAGGTCATAGCGTCCCACAAAATAAGACTCTTGTGGAACACTTCGGCGATTTTTCCGGTCGAGTCGTAGGCCATTGTCGATAGTATACCGTTCGCCGAAATCGAAATGGCAAAAACGACTTTCGAGAACGCTCATACTAAACAGTACTCGGCTACTGGTCATTTCCAACCGGCGTGCAAACAATAGAAAACAGCGTTCGATGTTCTGCAAGCAGCGTTCATGCTAACGCAGTATTAGGAAAAGCTCAACAATAGCCTGTATATTGTGATATTATATATTAAAGCACTCACGGTCGGGGATCGCAATAGCCTGGAGGTAAAGTGCTTGGTATTCAATATTGAGGTTGTGTGTTCGAATCGAGCTAATACTTAAATTTATGTGAGGCGAAGGTAATGTAACCTCAGAGGTCTATAGGAGGCAAGAAAACAATGGGAGTAGAAAATTAAACTAACATAAGAAACGGGCTAAATATTAGGCAAACGAACAAGGGACGGATGAAGGGACTAAATTAAACGAACTAAGGAGAGCGAACTTACCTCAAAACAATGCTGCACAAATCTTGCCAGTCGTACTGCAAACGCTGCAACGCTGCAACAGCCTGTTGCCGCCATCGGCATGTAACTGCGTTGAACGTTCGGAACAGAAGCTATCAAAGCTTTGGGAGGTCATAAGGGCAAAGCTATCAAAGCCGCCAATGGCTTGACCTTATGACCTCCCATTGGCGGCTTTGATAGCTTTGATAGCTACGCCCAAGGTCGAGCTATCAAAGCCGCCAATGGCTTGACCTTATGACCTCCTTCAAGGTTTTGTCGATAGCTCCTGTTCCGAACGTTTGATAGCTTTGATAGCTACGCCCAAGGTCGAGCTATCAAAGCCGCCAATGTGAGGACGCCCAGAGCGTGGCATTGGTGGCTAGCTCCCTAGAGCTAGCTCCGCGTAGCAACAGGAGCCAGGTAGGTGCGTAGGTCCGAGTAGACAACTACCACAGTCGAGAGCTTCCACCGAAAGACACGGTGGTGACGATAAGTATAAGATGATCGTACAAGTCACCATTGACTGGTACTAAGATTAACTGACTTGTACTAAACTACTGACTTGTCACCATTGACTTGTACTAAACTACTGACTTGTACTAAAAGAGAATGATAAGGATAGATGATCGTGCAAGTCACCCGCTGCACTAAATGAGAATAATAAGGATAGCTGAGAATGAATGAATCGAATTTAAGTAGTGGTGATATGCTTTTCATGTCACCTAACTCGTCAAACATTGAAACTAAATTTACATAAGTACTCACTTATGGTTATACTTCTCCAATTCATCGTAAGTAACAATCATTATACACGAACTCATCGCTGGAGGCCATTTTTAAAGTCACGTGATCTATGGGGTATTCCCAAGTTGTCCGAATTTAGTAGCTGACGTCATTCCATTCATTTACATACTACTTGGAGTTGTGTTAAGTTGATATTACTATATAAGTGTAAAACAATTTTTATTCGCAAAATAATATAGGACAACATGTCGGACCAGCGAACCAAGCATGCTAATGAAAAATATACCAAAATACTTTTAGATAATGAACGAATCAAAGGTTGTTTAACTAAATTAATACGTGTTAGATGTAGTTTTCTATTTATTCAATTTATAAGTATTTCAATGACTCTTGCAATTACTATAACTAGTACATATGTACAACAATATGAGGATCTTTCTCATATAGTAACTGTTTTAGGTGGACTAACGACAATGGTAATATCAATTGAAAGTACAATATCCCAAATTGATAGCAGAAAAATATCTAATCTTCAAGCAAATTTTAACTTAGTTTCAAAGATATTTGATGCTTTAGACGATGATAAAATAACTAAAGAAGAATTCAATGAAATACTAATTGATCCATTAGAAAATACAAGTGATACTAAATCTTAATCACTTGCAGCTCCTCTTAAACAAAACTTCTCTTAACATCATTAATGAAATATCTAACTGGTTGTTCTTGCAATACCATTATTCTATCAATAGTGTGTTTAGTTAAACTCCATACTGGATCTGTAGTTCTTCTTCTTTTTTCATCTTCTCCTTCAACTGATTCTAATAAATATCTAACAGTTGTTCCGAGTTCTAATAACTTTTCTTGTTCTCCAACTTTTCTATGATATTTTGGTTTCTTTAGTTTTACTACTTCTTCTTTTATTGCTTCAGCAGGTTTTTCACCAGTTGCTTTTGTAATACTATCATTTAGATAATCAATAATCTTTGGTAAATAAGAAATCCACTCTGTTTCTAGTATATTCTCCTTTATTGATAATTTCTATTTCTTTTTCATATTGTGCAATAAATGCTCTCTCAGCTACTGTTTTATTCATTCTTTCAACTAATGCAACACTCTTTTTACTAGTACCTTCAATAATACGTGTTTCATGTTTTTTCATTTCTTTAGAAAACTCTCCTTTAAACTCTGATCCTGGATCTGCTGCCATTTTCTTTAGCCATTTCAAAGGACCTTTATTGCAAATATCTATTATTGCTTTTGTTACTTCTTTAGAAGACTTTGTTTTAAGTGGTCTTGAATCTTTATATCTACTAGCAACATCAATAACACTCAAAGCATATTTATATCCAGAATCATTAGGCATATATACAATATCTGCTTAATGATTTTTATTAGGTTCAACAATATTAAAGAAACCTTGTGGAATTTTCTTAGGTCTTGGTTTGAATACTTGACTTATATCTGAGTCAGGATTGAATTTACCTTCTTTTTTTCTTTCATTTAGAGTTAAAAATGACATTTTATATTCATTAGTTAAGAAACACTTAAAAAAAGGATGTTGCTCTACTTCTTGTCTGCATCATTGTTTAGATCATGAAGCCATTTGTGCTATTTCAAAACTATTCCCACTTGTTAAAGGTAAACGTAAAGCAACAAAGTTAAAAGAGTTAATAGTTTTAATAGTTCATTTATACTTCTCAGGAGGCTACCTAGCTAACCAAGAGGTTTACCTTTAAATTTCCAGTATTTTCTATGAAGTAATGGTCTGTCGGTATTCTAGTAAAATATAAATAATACTTTAAGTCTACACCTGTTGGAGAAGTATTTATAGCTCTTACATCTCCAGATACAACACTTGTATCACTATTAGGTTTAAGAAATACACAATTTGATGCTCCAACAACCATAACATTTAATATCATTATAGGTGGAGCTGTTCTATTTGTCCATAAATAAGGTGTTGATAGATTTAAAATTGAATTCTTAGAGTTGACATTCATTGAGATAGCTATCACTTCTGTTATTTTTGTAACTGTTTTATCTACATAAAATTTAGTTGTAACATCAGAAGGATTAACAGGCTCTGCAACATTTGTTATTGAATTACCACCTATTTTAATATTTGTTGTTGAAGGAAGTGCTTTCAATAATACATCCCTTTTCATACCACCATAATTAACACAATAATCATCATTTAATAATACTGGATTTCCATTACCTGAATTCCAATAAGTTGATATTATAGCATAGCTATTCATATTTAAATCACCAAACACGGTATCACCTGTTTTTTTAACATAATTATTTGTTTGACTGACATTTACTCCATCAGTAGGATTAACACCTGCTCCAAGATTTGTAATAATTTTACCAGCAAGATTAAGTGATGATCCTGAATTAACAACAAATTTTGTATCTGCATAAGATTTTGTCACAACATCACTATCATTAACTGGATCTGATAAATTTATAATTCTATTTCCATTTGCATTTAGATCTGAGAGAAGATATTCGTTAACTTTTGATACATAATCAGTTGAACTAATCTTTGCACTCATCTATATATAATTATTAATTAGTATTTTACTTCTACTTAATATTTCCTTTACAACTGGAACAATTCTTGCAAATCTTCCATGATCTTCCTCATCAACAACTTGTATTTCTACCTTTTTATCTACTATTTTATATCAAAATCAAAGCTCTTTTTATTGTTAAATCTACTATAATTAGAAATTATATCAAATTCAAAATCATAGTATTTCTCATCTTTAAGTAAAAACACAAATAAAGGAATTCTCAAAGGCATATAAAAAATATACTCTGTAGGAATTCTTACTGTTCCAGCAGCTATATAATCCTTAGGTTCTTCATCACAGTTCAACCCAGGAACAAATATTTCAAATTCACTATAAAAACATCTACTTAATTTTAGTACATGTAATCCAAGTAAACATTGAGCAAGATATTGTTTTAGCATAAATTCTTCAACTATATTTCTACTCCATAAACATTTATCTCAATCAATGTATTTCCATCTCTAATTCCATCTGGAGAATAACGATACACACCATCACTAACAAAACACACATTTGCATTTTCAATTTTTTTATCTAGTTTCATTTCTGGATATGTAGCGGTAATTTTTTTTAAACACTTTACCAAACAACATTTGAGGAAATTTCATTGACTTAGAATTAGCAATATATTGTTTTAGTTTTCTATTTGCAATTAATTCAATATCACAATCAATTTGTGAACCAAAAACCATATCATTTCCTAAAACAGAATAAACTTCTGATCCACCAATATTTAACGACATAGCTCTTTTCCACTCATCAGACCCTTAAATAAAATTTGTTTTTTTTGCATTATAATTTTATTAAAAATCTTTTCCATCATACACAAGCATTCCTTTACTGCAAGTGAAGTTAGCTCCATTACCATTAGATGTTAGTTCAGCAGTGTTCTCACAAATAGTCAAATAGTGAATTATTATTTGTGTTCCATCATTTGGTAAAGAAGAATTGAATTCAATAGTTACATCAAGTCTATAAGTTACTCTAAGAGGTTCCTCATTGTATTGCAGATCAATAACATGAATTGGATAAAGAGTCAACTACTCAGGATAAGTAATACCCACAGGTTTAGTAACTTCATTAAGTCCAAGATATTGTTTTCTGAACGTTGTGAAATCCATGAAGGAAGGAGCACATTTTCCAAGTTTTGGTACACAACTTCTTAAGGCAGCAGGCTATTGTTTAGATCCATTAGCAAGTACACTAACACTTTTAATATCACAGTTATTATAAGTACAAGGATTTCCAGCATAATTACCATATTTATTGTAATTTTGAGCTGCAACAATCAACCATCAAACTATATCAATTGTATTTTGAACTGATAGTGTGTTAGTAAATTTAAGACCTTGATTAAGAGAAGTTATTGTGGTAATTTCATGTCATCTAACTCTGTAGTTAAGTCTAATTTTCTCAGATCGTTCACTTGAAATATCTGCAAGGATCTTTGAATACTTTCTTTTGGTGTTACACATGGTACAACAAGTCTCATTTTTGACATTGCACTTTTACAGTCAATGTAAACACCTTGTCCATTATTAGCAGGTGATGCCATAACAGCACCTCTAGTATTCATTGTGTTAATTATATAACTTGCACCTCCACTTGTACCAGTCATTATAACATCCTTATCACTTCCACCAACACGAGTCATTTCAAGTGTAAAAGGAATATTATAAAGAATTGTATTCATGTCAGCACAAAATCCAGAAATTCTTGCTAGAGGAAGTGCAATACTAAAATTTCAGCTTCATCAATAATATTATTCATAATACCTCTCTTGTAAACAAATTCAATATTTGAACTAGTTGCTCCAGAGGCAGCAGGACTAGAATAAGAACTGTTTGATCATCGAATGAATTTGCTTCATCTTTTTTCCATCCAGTTGCAAGTCCTTCAGTTCTATTATAATCATTTGGATAACATAGAAGTCCCATCAATTTTGAAACACTTCCAACTCCTTGTGATGATGGAAGACTTTCAATTACTTCAGTACCAAGTCTAACTCTCATACTGTTAAACATCCAAGTACCTGCATTACTAACAAAACCAATAGCAAAAGTTCTATATGGTGCAGCATAAACAGGTGGATTAGCAGCAGCAGTTTGAACTTGTAGTTGACCCTCAAGTAAAAGATAACCACCAGATAGAAAATAACACGTTTGTTGTTCACCAGGAACAATGAATGTAACTAGTTTAGAAGTAACATTATCAGTTTCATTTCCATTAGTTTGATAAAACTCTCTAAACTGATAATCTCTAAGTTTGCAATCAGGAAAATCAGGATCCCCTAATTCAAGTATACTATCGATAGGTACACTTGCCATTTCTTCTCTGTATAAAGACTAAAAATTATTTTCTACTTTGAATATATAAACCAGCTCCTATCTTTTTCCTCATACTACCACCATAACCATCAGGTCTAACAGAAGGAACAAGAGCTTTAGTGCTAATTACTTTCTCTATTTCTTTATATGCTTTAAGGTCATTCTCTTTAAGAGTCTCTGAATAGTCTTCTACTTCTGATTCTTCTTCAATCTTAGCTTTACGGCTTTGTTAGATTTTTTTAAAAGTTTTTCTAACATTGCACGTTTAATCTCAAGATCCATTTCCTTCATCTTTCTAACATAATCTTATTCTTTCTTTCGTCTCTCAAGTTCATACTCTCAAGTTCTTTCTTTCTTTTTTCTTCTTCGAGCTTATCATCCATTTCTCTACGTCTAATAGCATAATCTTGGTCTAACTTTTCTTTCTTTGTTTGTAGTTCAGTCAGTTTTCTTGCTTGATGCATATCAATACCTTTGCTAGCAATAGTCATACCAGTACTAGTTAACCCAGTCACTAATGGCGCTACTTCATTAACACCATCAATTACTTTATTAAGCAGTCCATGTCCATGATATTTTCCTCCATGTACTCTTCCATGACCAACTCTCGCATAACTACTCATTGCTCTATATTACTTTGAAATTTCTATTGTTGCAACTACATCAGTAGTAATATGTACAGGATTTCCATTTTGATCTGTTAAACTTATTTTAAATGAACTTATTGAATCTTTATCACCACGTGTTGGTAAGTATAGTATGTTAGGAACATTTAGATCAACCTTATCACCAGGATTAATATCATCAATATCAATAATATATAAAGATAAAGATTGTTCTAAAAACCCTTTTTTCTTTCTATATAAGTCTTTAATGGATCAACTAAATCACAATCTACACTAATCCATCGTATTCCTTTATTATCTGGTAATAGCATTTTATTCCATGTTTTATAAATACCAGTAAAATACATTGCTTTTGCTCTTGCTTCATAAAGAGTTCCTTCAACATCTTTATCATTAATTGTTCCTTGTTGATTTGAATTGAAGCCTAATGTATCACCAATTGAACTTACAGTTCCAGCAGCACTTCCAAGTATAACGACATAATCAGTAACTACTTGCATTACTATTCTATCATCTGTGTCAACACTAACATTTATTCCTGAACTAGTTCTTTTTGTTGTATCATACAAAGCATTAGTTGTAGCTGTTGATATTGATCCATTTTGAGCAATAATAGTTTTTACTTGAGGTTCTAATAATGCTTTGTTTAAAGCTGCAACAATTTTACTTGAATCATAATAACCAGGAGCAATTGTAATATAAGAAGTACTAGGATCAGTTAAATTCCATTGAAAGCAAAGTTTATCAATTCCATTTTTAACAATATTTGATATGATTTTATTTGTATAAGTATAGTCTACTCTGCATAAACTAATTTTATTGTAACCTGAATCAGATCCGAGTATAAGTGGCGCCACTAATGTTTTTGATTCTGAACTGCTAGCTCCAGGTAATCTTATAGCCATTTTTCTCATATTTAATTTCAATAATTTCTATAACAACTGTAGTTTGTTGTGAACTAAAATCTAGTACATTCAAATTCTGATCAGTGACAGTAATTACTATATCAGAAATATAATCACTAGCTATATTAGGATATTCAATAGTATTTGGTTCATGAACCATTTGTTCCCATGATGGATAGAAATGATAAGCAAAACTTCTTAATACTTGAGTTTCTCTTCCATTTATAAAACTTGTTCCAATAGCAACAAAATTACAATTAACAAGTATAAGATTTAGATCAGAAACAAAAACGTCATTTTCAGAAGTAAACTTTGTGTTAGGCGTGCAAATAACAGGGGTTATACTAGGATATATTGAAGAAATGTTTGGAGCAGTTGTATAAGCAGAACCAGTAAAACCAAGTATACTAGAAATACTAGACTTGCTAGCAAAAAATGTCCAACCAGCAGGCATTTTAATCCAAGAATTAGAAGTAGCAGTATCAATACCCAATTCAAATTTTCTGTAGTTGCACCTGATTGTGTAATAGAAGTATCAATCATATCAGCAATACCAATGTTTACATCATCTGATATTGCATAATAAATTCCAGATTGTATTGTTATTGTTTGTTCTGATCCACCTGGCATTCTATAAACAAAAGTATTATTAGTATCTTTAATATTTCTAATAGAACTAGTACCAGCAGACTTCTTAAAACAAATCTTAAAGTGTTTACCTTTTAAAAATATTGGTGTATTAACACGAGTTCTAATAGGATTAGTATTTCCAGTTATATTGAAAACATACCCATCCTTACTTGCTTGACTAGTTTTTCTAATACTTTCAACACTCTTAAATATATCGTTAACACTTTTGAACAAATCACTCATTTCTATATATTATATAAAAGATTGCTTATCTTTGCAACATAAGACTTTGGAACTTTTCTAGATCTAGCAAGATAATCAACAGCAGCACTGATAGAACTTATTACACCTTTATTTCCAGCAGTAAGTTCACGAAGCCATAAATCAATCTTATCAAATACTTCTTTTTCACTACTTCCAATAAATGGAATTACTTCTAGTCCTTTACCAACAGGGTTGTAATTAGGATAATTATATATAAAATTCTCTGTAGTATTTCTTAAATCCATAGCTCTCAATTCAGAAAGAAGAAATAAAACATCAGAATCAAATGACTCTTTATCTCCTACATTCATATTTTCTATACTATTTCTTACATTAGTAGATACCGAACCTTTACTTTTAATTTTATCAAGAAGATATTGTTTCATTTCTTTTAGAGTATCTGTTTCAGATTGAACAATTGGAGCTGATGGTAGAGCTTCTTGAACAACTGGTATAGTTTCAATTACTTTTGCTTTTTTAACTCTTTTCCTAGGTCTTTTTCCAGTTGAAGGATTAACATTAAGATGACCTGCAATTCCTTTTTAAAGTGAATCAATTGCTTGCCTCACTTCTGAATGAGCAGCATGTGTTTTCGCTTGATTTGCAACATTTACTGCTTTTTAGGATTACCATCTGCAATAGCTGCAAATCCTCTTTTTACTATATTAGAACTATCTATAGGTGCTTTTTGTTCTAATACTTTTTTCATTTGTTCTTTTTGTTCCGTTTGAATTGCAAGTGCAGGTCTAACTTTTCTTAGTTTATCAATAACAACATTACCTGAATTATCAGTTGATTTCTCTAATGCACGTTCATTCAATTCATGTTCTACTCTATCTCTTGCTTGTATTTCTGCCTCAATTCTTTGTATCTCTTGAGTATTATCAAGTGTACTAGCAGCACGTAAACTTTCTAAATTATTAAGTTTATTTTCTAGATCTAGTGCTTCTTGAACACTTTACTTGCGTACAACTTTCCATTTATCATTTTTCCCTATATTCAATTAAAAATTGTTAATAATTGTTTACTTGTACTATCAACAGACCAAAATCTTCCTTCTGATTCTGTTTTAGTTAAGTCAATAACACAGTATTCAAATCTATTTTTAGTACAAGAATTAACCCATTCTTTAAACTGTCTCTTATCTATATCACCAACATATGAGTCACGAATGTATTCTATATCAGTACTATTTTGTTTAAAGATTATAATTATGTTTATATTGTTTTTTATTTCTCTTCTACGAATATTAGTAAATCCTTATGCAAAATAGAATATGTTCAATCCTTTATGTCTACCTCTAGTAAAATAATCTAAGATTTTCGATTGATCTTCTGTCATCAAATCATCGAGTACACCAACATTCTTACAATTCTGATAAGAATCAACATCTGGCATACTATCAATTCCATTAACCCAATCATAAGCTGTTTTATCTTTAGTCATTGCCGTAAGACCTTTATATAATTTTTGATCTAAACTTGAAGCAATCATTGTGCAGGTATCATAATTGAGCATGCCATAAAATATCCAATTCATTACTAACTTTGATTTACCTGTTCCACTTGGTCCAAGTACTAATGCTCTAATAGGTACTTTAGGTAACGGTTCTTTATGCCCAGTATCAACATCTTGTCCAAAATTAAAAGCTCTACATCTTAGCGACATTTTTCTATAGTATAATATATATGGAAATTTATTGTTTGAAGTGTAAAAAACAGACTGATACAATTCATGAAGAGTATGTAGAAGTGGATATCACAAAAGGAATGAGAGGAATGCTTAAAAGGTATTTGCACTATTTGTGATAGTGAGAAGTCAAAGTTTGTCAAACTAAGAAGTGTTGGTGAAGGTGTATTATCTTATGGTAAAAAAGGAACAGGTATATTAGCACATGGAAAGAAACTGGTACAGGAGTTCTATCTCATGGTAAAAAAGGTACAGGTGCACTAGCTCATGGTAAGAAACTTGGTACTAGCTTGGTATTAGCTCATGGTAAGAAACTTGGCTCTTGTGTAGAAGATAAACAACAAATACTTGCTGAGCTAAAAAAGACTATTGATAAACTGAAAAACAATTAAAATCGACACCACTAACAGAACTAGAAATAAATGATTATATAAAAGAATTAGATATAAAGAACTTTAGAGGAGTCTTTGCAAGAGATGAACTAACAAAACCACTAGATAGTGAACGTCTTAATTGTAATAGAGGAGAATCAGATAGAGCAATCTATCACTGGGTAGCACATAAAAAAAAGGTAAACAATTTTTTTACTTTGATTCATTCGGTGCTCCACCAATGCCAGAAGTAATAAATTATTTTTGTGTAATACCAAGCTTTCAGGCATTAATGCTGCAAGAATACAATCAAACAGATTGTGCAAGAAGATGCCTAATCTTTCTAAAATTAATGCAAAAAACAGATTTTGGATCGACAATGGAATTATTAATTTAATTTAAACATTTTCTTTTCCTTGTATAGAAATGAATAATAAAAACTTCGTAGTACTTGAAAATTCTTGTTGTAGTTACAAAAGGAAAACCAGCTCGTGTTCATTTTGAAGAGAAAATGACTAAAAATTCTAAACCTTACTTCAATGCATGGATCTATATCAGTGAAGATATGAGACCTGCACTAGAAGATATTGCTAATAGAGCAAGTATGAAACTTGAATACAGCGGATATGATATGTCTAGTCATTCAACTATTGGTATAAGAATTGTATTTGGTAATAAACCAAGTATATTCTTTCATCAAAAGAACAAACAAATGAAATTCAGTAGTATTGCTGAAGTAATTCAAAAACTTGGCAATGACTTTGCTGTTACAGGTATTCTTGATGGTAGTTATGTAACTAAAGATACTTATAATTCTGAAGAAAGACTTAATATTAGATTGAAGCTAGATCAAGTTAAAGTTTATAATGTTGTTAAACGAGGCGAATTCAATCCTGCTGAGTATTAGATATATAAAAAGCAATAAACAAAACAAAAATACATAAAATAATAAAGACAAAAATTAGATTAGTTTAAATTTTTATATCTTTTTTCTAGTTATATCTAACATTTTTTCAACAATACCTCTAGCATAATTTTTTATCTTATTCAAACTTGCAGGACTACTTACTTTATCTTTTAAGAAATCAGTAACAAATGATTCATTCAACATACCACCAATACCAAGTCCTAATTTTGCTTTTGCTGCCATGACCGCAGCCACAGTTTTCGCATCATTACGAACGTATTCTGGTTGACGAGGATCAAGAGCAATACGTGCAGCACTCTCTGCAAGTACAAGATCAGATAAATTTCTTATCTCTGTTCTTCTAGGTTCAGACATATTACTTGTCTCGGTGTATATATGATCATGCACCAAAGCAGATCTATCTAAATCATTTACTCCGACATAACCTTTATACATTCTTTGAGTGAATTTTGTACCTGACCCAGAATATGAGTATCATTAAAAATTCCATTTGGAACTGAGTGAGATTTCACGTTAGAAGGAAGTTGTATATGCATTTCTCTGTTACCAGTAAGTTTATTGATACAATCTACAATACCAGAACCAACTTTTCTATTTGCTTTTAGTTGCTTAAGACTTTGATTCAATTGTAATCCAGTATTTTTAGATTTACTCTTCTCTATTTTATTTAGTAGAGTTTGTGTAACAAGAATAGGAACATTACCACAAAGATCTTCATGTTTCAATCTTATAGAAATAGATTTTTTAGAATCATGTATTTACTTTACTTGGTGTTCAGATAAACCAAGTTTGACTTCTTGATATGACATTCTATATAAAATAAAATAATTTAAGCACTTATAAAATACTTTATAGAAATGTCAGATGAAATTGATACATTAAGAGAACGTGTTAATGAACTTTTAGACTAAAACGCTTTTACCGGCAAATTTACACATAAAACATTTTGTGGAGGTGTATCTCCTGGTAATGAAGCAGGAACAATAAATAATAATGGTTATAGAATTATAAGAATTGATGGAAAAGGATACCTTGCTTACAGATTGGCATTTTTGATAATGACTGGTAAAATGCCTTTACAAGAAATTGACCACATAGATAACAATAGGTTAAATAATTGTTTTTCTAATTTACGACAAGCAACAAGATCAAAATACAATAGAAATAAAACAAAGCAAAGAAATAACACTTCTGGTTTTATTGGTGTTAACTGACATAAAATTAAAAATAAATGGATAGTTTATAAAAATTGATAAGCAATTGAATAATAATAATAATATTGCACTTGATAAAGCGCCCTCAGAGAACTTAATCTCTTTCTAGGCGCTTTACATTTGCTGCAAAGTGATACGCAATAGAATAGTAAGTAAAATCATGCTTGAAAAACAAACAAAATGAACAATATGGTTAGGGGTGACATGCACAGGGTCAGCATGCAAATGTGGTTAGTAGCAGCATGCACAGTGTCAGCACGCATAAGCACATCAAGGACGAATCACAGGGACCCACTAAATGCTGTCCTAAATAGGTGTGTTTTTAAGTTTCTTTTAAATGTGGTCAGGTCAGGGGATGTTCTGATGCAGGTCGGGAGGGAGTTCCAGGCTTTGGGAGCATACGAGCTAAATGCACGGTCTCCAAAGGATTTAAGGTTTGTACGAGGTATTTCTAGACTGTTGGATTCCGAAAAGCGAGTGGTACGATGCTTGGCCTGATGGGGTAGTATATCTGAAAGATAGGCTGGAGCCATAGAATGAAGAGACCTAAAAGTGAGCGACAAAACCTTGAAGTCAATCTGTTGCCTCACTGGTAGCCAGTGCAGGTCGGCGAGAAGTGGAGTAATGTGGCAACTGCGACGCTCACGACAGACAAGCCTAGCTGCGGAGTTTTGCACCAGCTGCAATCGCCTGATCGCACATGCTGGTAGGCCAGTAAGCAGTGAGTTGCAGAAGTCGAGACGAGATGTCACGAATGCATGGACCAACGTAGACGTGGTATCCTTATCTAAACAAGCCCTAATTTTAGCAATGTTATGAAGCTGAAAATAGGCTGATTTGACTGTGGAGCTGATGTGGTCGTCTAACGAGAGGTCCCTTCGGAATATGACACCTAGATTTCGAGCTGATTCAACTGGAGATATGCTGGCAGAGCCAATTTTGAAAGTCAGCCTTTCCAATTTCTGAATAACACTAGGTTTGCCCATAACTAGTAAGTTAGTTTTATCATCGTTCATATTGGTTTATTCAGTGACCCAAAAGATGCAGCTGTAGCCCACGATCTTGAAGCTATTCGACTTCACCTACAATTCGCACGACTAAACTTCACTTATACTTTAACAGAAGATAATAAAAATTTTAGATACCAGACTATTAGTTGTGACATCTCTTTTTAAGTCGATCTGTAAGTTTTATCATTGCATTATATATTTGTTCTTGTGTTGCTCCTTGTGCAAAAAGATTCGCTAGTAACATTGCTGACTCAGCTTTATAGTCACAGGTTTTACGACCTCCTACTGAACTATTCTCTACTTTTTTGTATCTTTCTTTAGATCAGATGAATAATCAACTCCAGACACCTCTACAAGTTTCTTTCCTTGGTTAAGATATGTCAATCTGTTAGTGACTTCTGAATTTTGTACTTTATCTGACAAATCAATATCTACTCCTTTATCAAGTAATTCTATCATATTATGAACATCAGTTATAGCATTTTTCAATCTTTCCCTCTGAAGTGATAAAGCACTCATTCTTTGCTCATGGGTGTTCATAGGTGGAGCTTTTGCAGTAAACATTGTAGCATCTACTATCTTTTTTATTAGACCTGCAACAGAAACTGCAATTGAAACTCCTAATCCAACTGCTCCGACAACAGATGCTATCCTTGCAATAATAGCAGGCATAGCAGGTACAAATCCACCTCTCATTTCAAAAAAGTTCTTTTTCCATGCAATTGGATCTAATTGTTCAGCAGTCCACGTTACCTCTTCACCAAACATTTCATTTAAACATTTACTAGGATCTAGATACCAATCACTATTTGCTTTTTCTGCTTCTAATAAAATGATTCATTGATGTAAAAACCTAACTCTAATGAAGCGACCATTTTCGAGACCTTTTTTCTTCCGCAGCCAAAATACAAAATACAAATACAAAAATACCAAAATACATTACCATACTTACCAGAACTAATATCATCTACAATTTCTTTTATAAACAGAACAAGATCAACTATTCCTGTAACACCTGATAGAAACCCTCCTAGAGCTTTAGTAAAACCTCCAATCACTTTATACGATTGTAATACTTTTGGAACTATCTTTGCTATTTTATTAGATGCTTATGAGGATAGTTTCATTGCAATTTTTGGTACTACTTTTACAACTGTTTTTGAACCTACTTCTGTTGCGTATGTAACACCTGATACAACTTCTTTAGCTGTACTAACTCCTACTTTTATATCTTCAGCAACTCCTTTACCTTTTTTATTCTTCATATATTATAAGTAATGGCATTAGGTAAAAAAAAATAATGGAATTGTTTATACTGATCTTAATGCACATAGGAATAGAATAACTAATTTAGGATATCCTGTTAATGATGGTGATGCAATAAGACTCAATTATATTCTTAGTTCAAATGTTGGTGGTAGTGTTGTTAGTAATGCTACAGGATAGTTAGTAACAGTATCAAGTCTAAGTAATTTATTATCAAAAAAAGATGTAAAAATTATGTCACAACTTAATTGTAAGAATGTTGTTGGTTTATCAGGTAATTCTGCTGATGGAACTGTTTTTAGTGATTTAAGACCTTATAAAGTAATAAACTATAGATTACTAAAGAGCATGACGCAAGTGTTTCAAGGTAAAGCAATGTCAAGTATTGACATGGGAAAAATATAATTTAAGTTTCAAAGATTCTGATACAGTAACAAAACAGATTGTTGATAATATTAAACAAGTATCATTTAGATATTGAGGTTTGAATTCTAGTACATGTCCTAGCATATTTCATCTTGATATGTTAGGTTTGAACACTACTGCTAATGGAACTACAGGAAATAAATTTCAACCTCAACAACTTACTCCTGGAGATATGCCAGTTATTTCACCAAGTACAGGAAAAGTTATTGCATATGCGACAAATCTTGGAACATTTTTTCCAGGAGCATTACCTAACTTTAGTATGGTATCTAATATTATGTATGCAACTGATAAAACTAATTTTTATGTAGAATTAACTTAAAATTAGTGATAATACTTATTGTGTTAGTGGTACTATAGTTTTAATAATTAATATTGATGGAACATGTACTTATGCTATCGATAAGTTTACAGTTGCAAGTGGAATTACTTTTATAGATTTTCTTGTTAGTATTGTATAGAAATGTTAGGCTATAGAAAAAAGGAAGTAATGCAAAGAATTCTATTAGAAAGACTGGTGATATACTTAATGGAAATCCAAGTATGAATGGTAATCTTATAAAGAATCTTGATGATCCTGTTGATGCTAGTGATTCTGTAAATAAAAAGTATATAGATACAACCTTTGTTACAAAGGTTTCTAGATCAACTACTAATGATGGAGATAATGACATGAATAATTACTGGTTAGATCTCGCTAGTCCTATAAATCCTAGTGATGCTGCAACAAAAGATTATTCTGATACTAAATTAGCAAATTACTAGTGGAACAATTGATGGAGATTTAACAGTAAATGGAAGTATTAGTGCTAGCGGTTCTCCTGTTGTGATATTAGTAATGATTATAGTGTACCAAATAAAAGTTACATTGATATAAACTTTCTTAATGTTCATGGAGGAAGTGTTAATGGAAATCTAGATATGTTGAGTAATATTACTAGAATTGAAAATGATCCTGTTAATCTTAATGCTGGAGTTAATCTTGATAACCTAAATAGAATTACAGATGGTAATGTTGCAGTTATAAATTTTAGTGGTTTCATTGATGGTTCATTACAAAAACACTTGGTAGTTTAACATATAATGGTAAATGGATTAGTACATAAGGAGAAATTTCTGTCCCTGGAGGTATATTTGTACTTTCAGCAATATATTCATTATCTCCAAATTTAACAAAAATTATTTCCAGCAAATGGAATAAATTCAAATGAATATCCTTTTCAATTGTTTGGAAGTTATTTTTTAGATTCAAATAATAAAATAGTAGAGAGTTCTCTATCTGTAGCTACACAAGACTTATTTAACAAAACATTAAATGTAACAGTTTATATAGAAACACATTAAAATGCTTAGTAGAAAAGAATTAGAAATGAATGGAACATTGAATTTTGCTTCAAACAGAATAACAAACGTTGGAGAAGCAGTTGATGATTTAGAAACTGTTAATAAAGCATTTGCTGATAATAATTATATAAGAAAAGACTCAGATCAACATATAACTGGTAATTTATCTGCAAATTCAAAAAAGTATGTAAGAATATCAGATCCTATAAATGAAAGAGATATTGCAACAAAAAAATATCTTGATACAAAAGTTGGCGTATATAGTCCAAGTAGAAGCATAAATAAAAATTTAAGCGTTAATAGAATAATAATTAGAAACGATTTAAATTTCGCTAATTACAAGCCAAATGATATAATTCCTAATAAATTTCTTCAGTATTTTTATTTAAGGTGTGGAAATGTACCATATTTTTCTAATATTATTGCTAATGCTCGTTTTATGAGATATTATGGAAATTTAACTGTAAAGAATGTAAATAATATTGGATATCCATCACAAGCATTTTCTTATTCTAGTAGTGGAAAATTAATTTTAGCAAAACTATCTGATATAAACATAAAAAATTAGTATACACAAGTATAATGATAAAGGTAAGTGACATAAAAAATGCAACAGATGGTGCTAGTAATTTAATTGATTTTCTAACTAATTATACAGTTTCTAATTCACTTTATTATAACGGTTCGTTTTTACCATATAGTTTTAGTAAAGAAATAGATAGAATATATTATAGAATTATGAAAGCAAATATCACTATCATTATTGAAAAGACAACAGATGGTGATATTATTGTTAGAGATTTTTATCAAGGTTGCTTATCATCCAAGTTTTAGTTTATACTTTAAATTAAAATATTATGGTGTTATTAATAATATGATGCTATTGAACAGTTCTTTATCCAATTTTACTATAGCAAATAATCCTTCAAAAACTACTTTTAACTTTACTATTATTTATCCAATTTTAAATAGTTCATACATTACAGCACCAACTGATACAGATTATATTGAGATTGGTTTAGTTAAAGGAGTTTATTATTCTCCTTCAGTATTGATAGATACAACAGATGGTATGAAAAGATTTATTACTCCATATATTGCAGAATCTTAAATCCTCCAATCCAGAGTCTCTCTAATCAACTCTTATGGTAGGTCGCAATTTTTTCCTGCACCTACCTCTTTCTTTATTCGTTTAGTTAGTTCTATTTTTTTAGAGTAAGCTTCAGACTTAATAGTATTAATGTTTTCTATTTTTAAGTCTTTAAGGAACTCTTCAAAGATTGAACTATCTCTAACTTAAGAAAATATATTTGCAATCTCTGGTTCAAAGTGGTTGATTCTTAGCGCCTAGAAAGAGATTAAGTTCTCTGAGGGCGCTTTATTAAGTACATTATTATTATTATTATTATTATTATTAGTTTTATACTCTAATACTAGTATTACAGCATCTAACAAAGTTGATCTAATTTCTTCTATTCTACCCATTTAATATGAACAGATTTAAAAGTTTGAATACTGTTGACCTTGTACTTCTTCAAGACAGTCTTTACTTCTTGTCTCAACAGAAACCATTTTCTATAATATTAGAATTTTTGTTTTAATTAAAATTAATTATACAGTGCTTGGATCAGGTACACTTCCTTGTGCTTATGCTGCTAGTGCTGCTGCAGTTGCTTTTTTTCTTGCGCTTGTATTATCAGTAATACTTGGTAGAACTGCATAACATTCATCTTTAACTATTCCTGAGATATCAGGTTTAACTTCAGATACTCCAGAGATAACTGTTGAAAGTGTTGGAACTTGTGCTGCAATCCAAGTTGTATAACCTGCAATTTCAGATGGATCATCGAGAAGAGCATCAACTTTAAATCTAACAGTTGACTCCAGACCTGCTTGCACACTTGTTATCCCTGCAGTAAGAATTTTTTGGGCTTCAATATCACATTCATCTAATAAAAAATTACATGCACACAGATTCAAACAACAGAAACATAAACATAACTAATTACGAAAACTTTCTACATACATCATAACAATCTGCAATAGTATCACATAATATTATGTTACTATCGTAACTTTTATCACATGCATCACAAACAGCAATAAGACTCATAATAATGGAATTATCTAGTTCACTAATGATTTTATAAAGATTATTTTTTTGTTTTTCATATTTGTAGGGCCTGCTCCTCTTAAAAAAATTCTTTCCACCATTTTCCTTGCTACTTTACAACTGAGAATTCTTGCAATATCCATTTTTCAATATAATGTAGTAATATTTTTTTAATATAATTAATTTGTCCTCCAGGTTTAGTTTTTGGTGTTTTAGACTTTTGCTTCTACAAGCATCTCATTTATCTTACTTCTACACTCCATTAGTTTATCACATGTATCACAGATATGAATAAGAATAGCTATATATGAACTATCTATATCTGGAATAAGTTTATCAAGCGAGTGCTTAACAATTCGCTGATCTTCTCCTTTCAGCAGACAAATTTTCATTGCCATTTCTCTTGATTGCTCGCTAACAAGAATTCTTGAAACATCCATTTTCTATAATGTAAAGATAATTTTATTTAATTAGAAATAAATTTCATCTTTTTCACTCTCCTCTACATATAGCTCAGCACCATGTTTACCAAATAGAAGTTCTTCAAGATCTACTTCTTCATCTTCTTCAGCGCTACCTGAAACATCTGATTCAAATTCCATTTCAGGATCATAATCAGGATCATCAAATGAGTCATCTGAATATTCAGATTCACTATCTAAACTAGTAATTTCAATAGATTCATCACATGAGTCTTCTGATACTTGAAAATCTTCGGGATCTATCTTATAATAGTAAAAATAATTTTACTAATATATATTTAATTTCTCCATTGACTTGTATAGATCCTCATTATCAACGTATTTTTTTTATCTACTTCCATTTTCTCTTTATCTGCAAATCTAACTTTCTTTACTGGTAGTGTTTTAGTATTTTCACTCTTCCTTTTTGGCATCTATATCAATATTACAAATATCGCAACGACCGCCACTCTCTTTTATTCTATAGTGTCCGTAAGAGTAACTATGAACTCCACAGTCTAACCAATATCGTTTTGAGTAAAATGCTGATAGTGCTTTTTTAGATTGTGTTATAGTATAAATTTGATGGTTTCTAGATTTAAATCTTGATTGATTGCAATAAACATCATATCCAGTTTTAAGACAACCAACATAATCAGAATGTGTCAAACATTTTTTTACTACATCTTTCTTTGTTCCTTTTGCTTTTTTAACTGCAGATTTAACTTCTATCCCTTTATCTTTCTTGATAGCTATCTGCATTGAATACAGTTTTGGTCTTAAGAAAATACCCTCATCAAGTACAATTGATTTTTCAATCATAAAACCTTTCTCATCTTTAATGAAATCTTTTGTTTTTGGATCTATTGAATATTTTTCACATATTTCAGCTTTGAATTTTCCTAGACTTCCCTTATGAGCAGGTATAATCTTTTCAGCTACTTCTACTTTCCATATATCTTGATTCTTAGGATAACCAGATACATCAAGGTAATCTAAATAATTTTCAAAATCTCTATAAACATTATCAGTATTTATTTGCATTACCAAAGAATCGGTGTCAGTATAAGCAAGTGATACTTTATCATTAGAGTAATCTTTTATTGTGTTGTAATAGAAATCTTGTATTATTAATTTTGAAATGTCTAGAATTGTAAAACCTAAATAAAAAGGTTTATAAAGACAGATCTCTGCTTTTGTTGTTTCAATTCCAACTAAATCTTGATTAAACAACCTTCTATCTGTAAATCTCGCACTCATTACTCTTTTATCTGAAACTAGAATATCCTTATCATATTTTAGATCAAACAATTAAATGTTTACTCGTTCTCTAACATTTTCCATCGTCTTTCCAAAGAATGCATTGTTTTTGAGTTTATAATATTCTTTTTCAAACTCATCCTTTGCTTTTTTTCTTCTTTCGATGTTATTAACTATATATCCACTCAACCATCTACTTTGTGTACAACTCATTACTCTATGTATCTTCGTTAATACATATCCTCTTTTAATTGCAAGTTTTAGATTTATATAATGGATAACATACTTAACTTTTGGTTCTAGATCAACAATCAGTTTTTCTACTTTACTTTTGCAATCATCTATTTTTTTCTTATTGTCTTTTATTTATGTTTTCTTTTGATAATCAGAGTATTCTTCAACATCTACTTTTCTTCTAATTGGTAGGAGAGGGTAATCAGAATAAATATCATGTAATTCATCAGGACAGTGCATATCTACTTCAAAAGCATAACCAGTTTCAGCATCTTCTTTAAATACTAATATCTTTTTAGTTGTAATTTTTTTTATTTGTTCATAATCTAAAAACTTGAAATTAGAAGTGGTTGTGTCATTGGTGTAGCATGTAATGAATTTACATCAACATAAAATAACCAACTCTTTTCTTTGGTACTATCATAATTAGATTCCATTTAATTGTTTGCTTTAATATATCTACGTGATGCTTGTGTTATTCCTCCTCTTACTGCGCTTTCAAAGAAGTCAAAATGTTAAAAGTTTGTTAATAAATCTAGTTTAACCTTTGAAAATCTCAAACCTGCAGACCAGGTTAAACTTGGAGCTGTAAGGAAATTGGCAGGATCTAAACCATCAATTTTCTTTGATAAATGTCTAAAATGTTGAAATACATCAGCTAATAAAAGAACATCCATAGTTAGATAAATATCACAATACTTTTTCAATGTATCTTCAGTATCGGGATGCATTTTTTCATCAATGTCCAAACTTAATTAACACAATCATAACCTTTTTCATCTATGTTTGTATCATTTAATGTGCTATAACAACATTTAATTGGGGGTAGCGATTTTTCATCAAGTCTTGAAAATGAATCTATATACTCAGAAGGCAATATACCTTTTTCTTTTAATAGATCAAATTCATTATCATCCAACATAGAAAAGTATTTTCTGGTTTTTTCTAGTGGTTTTCCTGATTTAACAACATTATTGACAAGATCTGCTAAGCCTTTTTGCAACATCTGTAAAGAGTCTTTAAAACTAAGTGAACCAATTTCAATGTTTATATATTTCTCCATGTTATTGGCAATAACTTTTTTATCTAGTTTTAAATCTTAAAACTCTTGTACTAATAAATGTTAATCATAGCCTTTTAAGTTGTGAGTAAATATTGGAAGTCTAAACTTCTAAGGATAAATGCTGAGATTTAAATTGCAAACATTGTGAACAGCTCTATATACTTTCCTGTCAAATGACAATGATCTAAAACTTTATCTCCATTTAATCTAAATCGCAAATGTGGCAAACAGTTGCATTCTCAAAATCTTCTTCATCTTCTTTCTTAAATTCCTTTCATAAAATTTATTGTATTTATCATGAATAGGTTTGATTTCATTTTTTATTTTTTCAACTTCTTCTAATAAACTTTTTAATAGTTCTCTAACATTATTAGATTTATTGAATAATTTAAATGTTCTTTGTTTTTCTTCATAATCAATAATAGTATAAGCAGATGAATAAGGAATATGCTTTTGAAAAGTACCTTGTGGGGTAGTAGGTTCTTCTTTATCTGTTTTTCTAACACTTGTAAGTAAACATTCAAAGTCGGCATAAGCAACATAAGGACACCATAACGTTTAACATAATCTCTAAAATAACATGTATCTCCTTTTTTACTATCTGCGCTTGGCATTCTAATTCTAGATTTACCATCATTTCTACGTTTGCAAGCATCAACATGAGATTCTAGTTCATCTTTAAAATACAATCTACACAAACATCTTTTGCAAGTAAGCTGTGTTCCATATCGTTTGCTACTTCTACATAAACCATTGAAGTTTTTAATAATTACATAATACAAGTTGTTTTTATTTGGTGTGCTATACAAAATAAGATCCAAATGCTTCTCTTTCTCTTCATCAACTACTATAAGTGGAGTTAGAATTTTATTATCATATTCGTAAACATTAATAGTTATGTTAAATAATTCTGCTAAATGAGGAATGTCAACAACATTTAATACGTTAGAAGGATAATTTTCCTTAACGTTGAACAACTCTTCTATTCTCCATAGATGATACGAATATTTCTCATGTAATATTTCTTTTAAATCAGCAGTAGATTCTGGATGATTATCTCTCCAATGAAGAAACCTTAACACACACCATAAAGCACAAAGATTATCTGACTCATTCTTTATATTAATTGTTGATCTCTTCTTTTCTAATCCTTCTGGCATTAAGTCACTCTTGTTTTTAAGTAATTCTTTATAACTAATTTCAATTCTGCTCCAATCTTATCATATATTACATCAAAATCAATTACATTCTTTTCTAGTCTAATATATTCATAATGTAAGAATTAACCATCAGAAGAGGATTTTCCTAAAAACCAACCTGTTTCTTGTATTTTCATTAACCTCTTGGATTCTCTACCGAAAGACCATCTGCTGTTAGTCTTAACGGTTTTCTTAGCAATAGGATTATCTAGTTTTATAACTGTTGGTGTTCGTAGAGTTGCAATCATTGCATTCAAAATGTCTTTTGAGAAAGGATATTTTAGAAGAAGACCTATACGTTTTCTTACCTCTTCTCCAATACGTTTAGCATGTTTGCTAGATTTTAGTACTGGCTCGCAGTCCTGCAGGACGGGCCTTCAAAGTCACCACGGCCTTCCTTGGAACGTGACACCTAGATTTAGCGAGCTGATTCAAATGGAGATATGCTGGCAGAGCCAATTTTGAGCTTCAGCCTTTCCAATTTCTGAATCACACTGGGTTCGCCCATAACTAGTAAGTTGGTTTTATCGTCGTTTAGTTTAAAAAAAATTTGCTGACATCCGTGTGTGGATGTCATCAATACATGCAGCAAGTGAGTTGAGAGAATTCGAGGTGCTCGAAGGCTGGGAGGGATCAAAGCAAAGGTACAACTGAGTGTCATCCGCATAGAAATGAAAGCCTAGATTGTGCTTGGCAATCACATCAGCAAGAGGGAGAGTATAAACCGTGAAAAGAACCGGACCTAGCTCGGAGCCCTGAGGTACCCCCTATTTCAGATCTCAGATGATCTTTGTCCATTCACGTCAATACTCTGGAGACTCCCACTGAGATAGGACCTGAACCATTGCAGAGCAGTGCCAGTGATGCCCAGGCGAAATGAGAGGCGCTCTAGATAATAATGTACTTGATAATAATAATAATGTACTTGATAAAGCGCCCTCAGAGAACTTAATCTCTTTCTAGGCGCTTTACATTTGCTGCAAAGGGAAATGCAATTGAATGGTAAGAAAAAATCATGCTTGAAAAACAAACGAAATGAATAACATGGTTAGGTGTGTCATGCACAGGGTCAGCATGCAAATGTGGTTAGTGGCAGCATGCACAGTGTCAGCACGCATAAGCACATCAAGGACGAATCACAGGGACCCACTAAATGCTGTCCTAAATAGGTGTGTTATAAATTCCTTATAAATGTGGTCAGGTCAGGGGATGTTTTGACGCAGGTCGGGAGGGAGTTCCAGGCTTTGGGAGCATACGAACTAAATGCACGGTCTCCAAAGGATTTAAGGTTTGTACGAGGTATTTCTAGACTGTTGGATTCCGAAAAGCAGGTGGTACGATGCTTGGCCTGATGGGGGAGTATGTCGGAGAGATAGGCTGGAGCCATAGAATGAAGGGACCTAAAAGTGAGCGACAAAACCTTGAAGTCAATCCGTCGCTTGACTGGTAGCCAGTGCAGGTCGGCGAGAAGTGGAGTAATGTGGCAACTGCGACGCTCACGACAGACAAGCCTAGCTGCAGAGTTTTGCACTAGCTGCAGTCGCCTGATCGCACATGCTGGTAGGCCAGTAAGCAGTGAGTTATAGAAGTCGAGACGAGATGTCACGAATGCATGGACCAACGTAGACGTGGTATCCTTATCTAAACAAGCCCTAATTTTAGCAATGTTATGAAGCTGAAAATAGGCTGATTTGACTGTGGAGCTGATGTGGTCGTCTAACGAGAGGTCCCTTCGGAATATGACACCTAGATTTCGAGCTGATTCGACAGGAGATATGCTGGCAGAGCCAATTTTGAGAGACAAGCTTTGTGATCGATAGTATCAAAAGCTTCCGAAAGATCGAGCAAAACGAGCAGAGACACTCTACCTATGTCTTCATTCCGAAGTAGGTCGTTGTACACCCTAAGCAATCAGTGATAAGCTCTAAAGCCAGACTGGAACTTACTTAGCAAGGATTGAAGTTTCTGCATTCGCTATCTAGAGGCGATAGGCCGTCATACTGCGGCGGCAGCGTTGCTGTAACAATCTTGCTGCAACCCCGGCAGCGACAGTTCTTGTGCAATCTCACGGAGGCACAAGCTCGGACGTGAGTATTAAAGAGACCTAATTCACCTTTATTTCCCTTAATGCGTAAACATATGAGAACTCGATACCGCTTAAAAGTGCTGTTGCTATCGTTGCACACTAAACGCAAGGACTTTGTTGCCGCTTTGGACGAAGAATAATTTGTCAGTCAATTCGTGGTTGGAGAGTCCAGTGACAACATTCCAGGGACTGGTAGCTGCTCGCGTTGCTTTAGGAATAGCAATATTGCGGTTAATGGGCAGGAACTCGAGGTCAGTAATACGAGTCAGTCTGTAAACACGCTCAACTAGCTCAGCAAGCAAGAGTCCAGCCCATGGAAACAAGGACTTGCTTAAAATCAATATTGGTTTTCTGAAATGAAAAAGATTTTGAAAAATATGCACTATCCATTTTGCTTTTGGCGCCCCCTCAGGCTTGGCAACCAGGGACATCTGTCCCCTGCCCACCACCCCCCCCCCGACTACGCTTCTAACGCTACCTCACAAGCACGCATAAACACACGGCCTTCACCAGCACCTGGTTCTCATTATCTCGTAAAGAAAGTAAAAGTATAGGTGATTGGCTGATTCAAAGGCCTCAATTATGAGGCAGAAGACGTATTAAAGTGAATCAGCACTGCTTGCAATGGACAGTAAAGCATTGCCAGCTGCAGGGCTCGAACCTAACCAAGAACTGCGAGGCTGCACAGTAGGAGCTCCTAGCCAGTAGGCTTCAGATGGGGGGGGGCATGACGCACCTGCAGAGCATCATGCAGCTGCTGCTACTACGCTGTCGGCGCATCACTGAACGCCTCGACGTCGAAGTGATGCCGAAGCCACGACCATTACATTACCATGCCTCACAGCCCCAGTTGCGAGCGAGACAGCGAATTAGTAGGGGAACTGTCAGCGATGACAAGAACCTTGCGTCTACCAAAGAGCTGGCCTACCGGAAAGGGGTATCCGGCAGGTGGCTTGTTGCCACACCTGCCTGCTTAGCACTTCTCCTACTGTCAATACCGGGCAAAGTCAAAGTCAGGTCATCATCGGCTTTATGCTGGGTATTTCTTACGTGGCTGAAAGCTATGCAGTGGCCAAAGACAAGATACATGCCGCCAATTGATAGAAGAGCCGTGATTTGGCATAATTCTGGCTGCATATACGAGGCTGCTGTTTCAGCATCAAAAACATTTTTTAAACAAAAACTTGCTTTATTGGCTAATTTATTGTACTTGAACACAAGTACTACTTTGACCAACAGCCGGCATCTTGGCAATGCCACTTAATTGATAACATGACCTCGTTGCCAGCAAGGCTCAACTAAACGACTTGCCTGAAAAACTGGACTGCCCAAGACAACTTGCCAGAAAGCTGGTGACATAATGTGTACAGTACCTCTCACTCTGACCGTTACATTAATCCGAGGTTCTGTAAGTCAATGGCCTCAAACAGGTCTGCAATGAGATTTTGAGATGGTTTAGTTCATGTTCAGAATCCATCATAAGTGACAGCGGCAGGGACATGTCAAAAACAAAGTATACAACGTATGATCTTCAGCAGGAGACAATAAGCCAAGCAACTTAGGCCACAGCAATATCTACACATGCTACTACGTTACTTTGCTTCCTTCTAGATTTACTGCACATTTATTTGATCTATTATTACATTTTTCCACTACGAGCTCCTCTAACTTAATCAACCGTTTCCTGCTATTGAGCTCAGTGTAATGTGCGTAGGCTATACAGCAAGCTACTAAGGCCTACAAATAATACATCGACTAAGAAAGATGAGCATAAGAAGAGTCTTGGATTCTGATGTCATGTCTCTAGGCTCTAGCGGTGTCCAATCGTGATCTAAGCAATTGCTCACTCGTATGCACAATCAGCCAGACATCTCACTCTCTAGCTGCCAATCTAAAATAGCCGACTTCAGCACGACGGGGGATTCGAGGTTGGCTAAATAATATCCAGGCCAGCATGAAAGCAAACAGATGCATCATGCTGCACAAGCAGTCCTACTCAAATATTGGTTATTTTATTTGAGAAATGTGCACATCATTAAAACTTGTACCGGAAGATCATTGCAATTAGAAAAAACAGCCAAACAAATAGCAGCAAGGCTAAATTTGAGCAAGAGCAAGCTCAAACCAAACTGTCCTCTAGGAGCTATTTGCCCTTTGGCCGACAAGAGTGAAGCTGCCGGACACGAGCTAAAGGGCAATAGTAATGATAATAATACACTTGATAAAGCGCCCCAGATAACTCAATCTCTTTCTAGGCAATTTACATTTGCGGCAAAAGAGAAACGATCGAATGGTGTGATATCATGCTTGATAAACAACAAGAATAACGTGGTTATGGGAGACGTGCACAGTGTCAGCATGCAAGTATGGCTAGAGGCAGCACGCAACAGTGTCACCATGCATAAGCAATGAATTCTTAATGCAATCTTGATGTGATGAGTACGACATGACTATCACAGCTGAAGGCAATCCATAACTTACCCTATTGATAATGTTCGGACGGCTTCTCCGTGTGGCAATCGTCTGATGATTCGGTATGTGACTCATCGGCAGACAGACTGTAACTGAGCACATCCTCAGAGGCACAGAGTATGTCATCATCACTCGTGTCACCAGTAAGGTCGATGACTGGAGGTTTCTCGAATCTGCTTCCACTCGTCTTTCCATGATCTAAAGCAAATGCCACACAGCTTTGCCTATCAACGACCAAGTTGGAAAAAGTCATATCTACAAAAAAAACAACTCTAGACCACTGACTATTTACTTTGCAACATCAGCAACAATCGAGCATTAGAATAAAATCGAAATTGACAGCCTATGCAGAGGCATCTAACTGCCAGCCCAAAAGCCACAACAGAAAGTACCCAGCAGGTTGACGCCTGTTAAGCTCAAAGGAAGGCACGATCAGAGGGCCAGTTTGGCAACAGGCTGGAATGTAATGTCCAAAGGCAAAGTAAAGTGCACCGGAAGTGCACGCACCAGAAGCCTCGAACTCCCCCCATGAGACAGGAATAGCAACAAGACATAAGCCCACGCACACACCGCAACGAGAAGCCAAAAGACGGATGTAACAATGAATGTAAGACACGTGACACGACGAACCTCGAGCACGAACCCAGCCCCACGGTGGCTGCTTGCAAACCACTCGGAGCAAAACCCCGAAGACCTGATCGGCTTACGAGCAGGTGATGTAGCGCTTGAAAATGTATGCTGAAAATTTTCCAATTCTGCACAGACCACAGCATCTGCTGCATCACAGCGCAGCTGCACATCAAGGAGCCAAGGCATGGCTTCTTCTTGATGGGGTGGGGGTCACTGTCAACATCACTTTAACTCTCCGAACTTGTGGGATCGATCAGGCAGAGCCAAAAGGTGCCACAGTCTGAGACACGGTCTTCCGGCGGCCAGCAAGCCACAGAGGTAAGCATCATGCCACAGAGATATGCATGCTAGAGGGCAAGCATCATGCCACAGGTCAGCATGATGCAGGGTAGGAGGTTCTGCTACCACCATTTTTGAATTATTAGAATGGACCGAATGCACAAACGAAAATTCAGTTAGTCACCAGCCAATGCAAAACTTGAGAGCCAGCTCAAACCTTCAGCTGTTTGTCGCCTGATGAAAAGTGTTTGCATCACCTTCACACACATGTGAAGATATGCTGAGCTGACCCCACGTGACATAAAGATGGCATTTACTGAGGGTGCATTCAACCCAGTGCCTCACTCAATAAGCCTCACGAAGAAGGGCTACGACCCACCCAGTGTCGATAAATCAAGCAAGAAATCTTATCAACGATTGGATTCAAACTTCGGACCTCCGAGTCCTGAATCCATGACACTAAACCCTCCAGCACAAGGACGGCATCTACTTTGCCATGGACAGAGCGCACTAGAAGTCGGAGGCCAAGTTCGGAGGGAGCTTCGGTACACAGCACCCGAGACATTTCAAAAGAGCTCACCGTTGTATGCCATAAGATGGATAAGCAGATGCTTCTGCCCAGGCGGCCATTAAGCCAGACTGTGCTGCTGCATTGGCCCCATGTCGTCGTAGCAGTCTGAGAATTCTTAGGCTCTGCTGCTTCAGACTCTTGATAACTAGCTGACTGTGTAGCATTGTTTGTACAGCGGCAGAAGAGCCTTCCTGGCTATCACCGCCGCTTGCAGTGGAAAATACATGGATTGCCGACTGCAGGACTCGAACCCACGATCTTTAGTCGTGAACTAACTGCACCTCACCTCTGGGCTAACACCCAGAGGCTACCCAAAGGCGAGGTGAGCAAAACTCACAAACTGGACTTAGTCGTGCATGCCAAATGGCTATCACACGTTTCCACCTTCCACCACAGACTGCTGCACACCTGTTCCTTGGAGGAGTTGATGCAGTAGCATCGCGTGATCAAGTAGCAGAATTAAAGTAGCAGAAAAGCCATCGCCCTGGCCATCGCCACAGCTTGCAGTTGGCAACAAAGGACTGATGGCAGCAGCAGCATGACAAAGGAAAGCACGGCCGCATGGTCAAACGGATTTACAGGTACACACGTTGTAATATTGAATAGCCTTGGAGAGACGGAAAAAGGCATCTAGTATCCCTGAAAGTTGAACCCACGACCTCCGACTCTGCATACATAAAGTTCTAGTAATTTCACCTATTTCCACAGGCTGCACAATTCCGATATACGAGTGACAGCTGTGGCTGCTGCTGCAGTTGCATTTCCTGTTCTATTCATTACGAGAGGCACTAGGGAGTGAGCGTCAGTGGGAGCGAGTGGTTAAATTACTCGAGAGGTAATCGGGGGATAACCGGTTCGAATCAGAAACAGGGTCGTTGCAAGTCATCCAGCAGACGACCTCTGAGCTGCACGTCGTCGTCCAAACTGGAGCAGCAAAGGGCCACAAAGCCCAAACCCGCAGCAAGTAAACGACCGACGGCACGCCGCTACTCGCACCACTACCCTGACTCGCAGCGCCTGCTGCTGCTGCTGGGCCTCGAGCTGACAGCAGCGCCGGCTGCCGGTGCATGCAGCTCCGGCCGTCGAAGCCCAGAAGTGGCTTGCGCTTCAGCCAATCGGCGGCTGCCAGCGGCTCAGGACCTGACTCGCAGGAATGCCTAGCCCACTGATTAGGACCTACCGCCAGAGTCTCTGCTCGACGGGGGGCCGTGAGGAGCAGACTTGCTGGGCGTTATCAACGAAATCACATCGCCGTCTTCCACAGCAGGCGCCCACGAACCGTCCGCCGAAAAGACGACCTCGCTGGAGCCCGGACATTCGGCGAGGATTTTGATGAACAGCCTGCAATGGATTCGCGAGAACTCCAGCTCAGGCTGGGAACCCCAAGGACCAAAAGTGGCAAGCGATAGCAGCAGAAAGAACCAGCCGGGTTGTGCAAATGCCAAAAATATGGCAGAATTAGCGAGCACAGTGTGCGCTAGAGTGCGAAGAAAAAATATCTCGACTTTCATGGACGTGCCGCCTAGAAGGGAGATACTTTTTTGGACAAAAGAGCACCCAGCAAACGCTGACATTAATTATTCTGGATACGACCTCCCGTCAGAGAGAGTCCTGCCTCGCCTTCAACTGGTCAGTCAGAATTGACGGCGCTGCTGCTTGTGCCAGAGTGCATGGTTCATGGCTGAGTCAGACGAAATGGTACGTAATGGACGGCAACAAAAACACAAAATATACTCATTTGTACAGTGCCTTAAGAGGGCCCAATTTCTATCGGGCGCTTTACATAAGCCGGAGGGCTCGAGCCGACGATCTTGGTCGTCAAAGGCAAGCACCTTACCCTTTGGCCATAACTAGGGCGGCAATACCGAAATTCCTTGTTCGTCCGATTTTCGAAATTCATCAGCTGCATGCTTGGGCAAATTTTGCAGTTCATCACAAGCACGTCAACAGGCATCTTGTCCAAATACTTAGCCTCAACCCAATCCAAGCACTCACTCTTCTGTGTCTGCTAGTGGCACTGGTAGACGAATCGCCTGCGTGAAGCTAGAGATGAATGCAGAGTTCCCCATTGCAAAACGGGCCTATGGCATGCGCCCAGTGTCACCACGTGCTCCTTCACTGCCGGATGCTCGCCCCTATGTAAGCAGCTTGGGATGCGACGAACGCATCACACACTGGGTTAGGCTGTTCTGGTAAGACCGCAGAAAATCCTTTGAAAATCACTGCTACAATGGATGCCGAAAGACGTTTCTCAAATCGGACAAAGAAAATGGACTCTTGTCACACATTGCACCCTACTAATTGTGGCAGGAAGCACCATTCATTGCTGCAATATTGCTTTTGGACACCAATTCCAGTCTACTGGTGGCACTTTGCCTAAATGGAATCTGCAAAAGAATTCCACATAGGAAATTGCTATGCATACCAAAGTTGATTCCTGAAGTGCATGAATTTTTCCGACCAGCATATCTGTCTTCGCACATCATTCGGAATCAGTTGGGCAAAGGTTAGAACTTCCCGGTCTTGCATTCAACATTGCATGCATTAAACTACTTTGTTCATGCTGGTTTGGCCCAATTGTTAAGGTGCTCGCCTCGACCCAGGTCTGACCGAGGTTAAGGGGTCTAGCCCCGCGGCATATGTGAAGCACGTAAATAGAGATTTAAGTTCTCTTAGGGCGATATACAAATGAACTATATTATAAATAAATATATATATAAATATATATTTTAAATAACAGCAGCATCTGGACACTGATTGATTTCAATCTTACGTCTGCCTTCCAGATACCCATGCCCTACATAAGGAATATTCTTTTGGACTTTTGCTCCTGGGTATCAGCCTAGAGGTAAGGTGCTGCACTTCCTGACCCAGCTCATGAGCTCGGCTGTGGCAGCAGGCCACTCCTGTATTGTCCACTGCATGCAGCTGTGCTGGCCTCTACAGCTCCTCTGCCACTACATATATATATATATATATATACACAAGGCTGCTGAATCAGCTGGCCTTCACTTTTTGCTGCAGGTGGGAGCTAGAGTGTCGCCATCGCTTTTAAAGGAAAAGAGCTCTGTGCCGGCAGTGCAGTGCAGTGCAGTGCTCAGGGCCCGTGCGTACGAGAGCCAGGCCACAACACGTGCTGGCAGGACTTAGGGAAGGGGCCTCGTTGATGATGGCCGTGCATTCACTCTCGTCCTTTCCCTGTCATCCAGCAGCGCTCGCTACCGACAGGGCCGAAAAAGTCCATGCACAGGCAGCCCCGATTGCGTGATTGTGCGATTTCCGGAAGGCCTGGCCATCGCATTGATTTGGCCGCACTCACCGCCAAGCTCCATAGGACTAGTCACTCTCTTGCAGGTCGTTGACAATTTTTTTTAAATTCTAGCTGATTTAACAGCCTCTTTCGTATAGCGACAGAAGAGCCTTGACGGCTATCTCCACCGCTTGCAGTGGCGATAAAGGATCACCCACCACAGGATTCGAACCCACGACCTCGGGACCGAGGTCGTGAAAAGCAACCGCCTTACCTAGTGAGCCATTACATTCTGCAGCTGTGCGTGACCAAACACTCGCGCAAATGACCTGCACCAGTTTCCTTAGGCGGCAGCAGCAGCAGTAAAAGCACCGAGGGGCCACAGCAACGTGGAACAGTGCACTCACTCGTCCAGCATAAGAGTGTCCAGAGTCAGGTATTTGTCACATACAGGGCACCGCCACAGAGGCTTCCTCTCGTTCATCAATAGAAAGGTGGTAGCATCGAAGCACTGGATATGGCTGCACTGCTTCCCACGGCACGGGTCGCCCAGGCGTCTCTTGCTTATCTAAAGAGAGAAAACGAATGAGGATAGCTGGTGAAAAAGTGCGCGCTCAGGAGGGCAGCCAGCTCACTCTGTGACCAAAAGAGAAAAGAAAGGAAACGAAAAGAAAAGAAACCAAAAGAGAACTTATTAGCGATTTGGTGCAAGACTAACTCCCACGTATTGAAGCTTGGCTGTTGCAAGTCACATGGACGCCTCAGAGCACAGGCGATGGTGTTGCCCACCGACGACGATGAGCGATTTGCTTAGCTGCCCCATCACACAGGCTCTTTCCGACTTTGCAGCATAGCAGGTGTGCAGCAACTTACAGGGCAAGTTAATGACACCCGATAACTTGTTGTGGCTAAAAGATCAGCTGCATCCTCCGAGAACGCCCTCTTTACTGTAAATAATGATTTCTGCAAACTTAAGCCTCATGCAAAAAAGAAGCTCGCATGTACATGCCTGCAGAATGCTGCATACACGTAGGTAGCTGATCATGATTACACGGCACACATTCGCACATTGGAAAACACAGCATATATAACGCTCAATGCACGACAGCTTATTCAACACTATCTGCTGCTGATCTCACTAGAAATTCAGTTCACACCAACTTCCCTTGCCATATAGTCATCAAGTCTCCCTCACCTACAGCCACTGAATCAGCAGCAGCATGCTTGTGAGAATTTTGCAGCTTCTTCACCATACTGTCGACGGTCATCTTCCTTGCCAACACGATTGAGTAACTAAAAATCTGTAAAAACCAGATTCGTTGCTTAAAGGCGGTTTTCAGATTACATGCACACGACTGTTGTCTGGGCCAACAATCAGGCCGGCCCAGAAGTGAGTACTACACAGGTCTAGGCATATGGCAAATACACAAACGCACACAGAGTACCAAACAAATTTACGGGCTAAAAGGTTTGCTCCGTCAGGCACTAAAGATTGAGCCCCGAGTTTGATTAAGGCACCCCATTAATAGCAGCTGCTCAGACACCGGTTGGCTCTGCCCAGATCCGTCAGCAAAAATGACATTATCTATGGCTTAACATTATCTTATCTTAATAATATATATTATTTACCATTACTATTATTGCATAGTATTGAATTACAGTACATTACGATTATATTAAATTATTACTGATCTTATATTTTTAATATAAAAACCTGACATTATCTGACTTCAACCATCCTTGACCAGGTCTCACCAGAATGACACCCTTAGTCGACACTGCTATGAAGAGCTAATCTACCAATGCAATGACACAGAGACGAGTGTGAATGCTTCCGAAAGCAAGTTAGTTTCGGCTGCTGGGTGAGCTGAGTCAACGGCTCCGACTCAGACTCAGGTCACGTGCGCACACTTATCATGCATGACACGAAGATCCCACGTGCTGGTTTTTTAGGTCATTTTGAAGGTCAGTTAAAGGCCATTTTAAAGGAAGACAAAACCAAATGGCTGATAAGAACGATGCAGGGCATTTCGGAGCCACGCATCACTGTGAAAAACAAGCCCAGGATCCCTGCGGCCTTACCAATGTTGCTGCAAAGTACTGAAGGAACTGGACTCGAGCATCGCGGTCCTAAAGCTCCACAGAACTTCTTATCCCAGGTAAGGACGAGCAAGGCATCCGAAACGAATTAAACGGTTCTGACTCAAGGTAGCCGGAAAGTTTTCAAGTGTCTCCACACAGTCCTGTGGCAGACGGCATTTGGTAATTTAAAATTACTTCACATCTTACACTTGCCTCGAAAGTCCACGTCCACAATCGTTGGGCAACAATGCAGAAAGAAGCTTACTCACGTGGTAGTTATCCCAGCCTGTCCACAGATGCATGAGCCGAGCAAAACTGTCACTAGTTGCCGACTGCAGTGAGCTTGCATAAAGATAACGAATTAAATAAATAAATTCACTGCAGTCGGCAAGTGTGTACGTGTGCATATAGACAGCACATCCCAATTCGGTCTGAGCATGAGAAAAAACTAATTGCAAAGGAATAAAAACAGAATCCTCTCCCCTGGATGAAATGGCTGGACCTGCGCTCCGACGTGGTTGAAACTGGTAAGCAGGCTTGCACCGACGGCGACCGTCCAGCATTGCGCTCGCACAGTTGGCCTCACTCGCACACGAATGTCGTCTCGCCTGCTTCGTCCAAGCTTCAGTACCGGGCTTTAAGCCGTGCACTATAAAGCCCCGTACTAAATGCAGCAGTTTCGATAGAACAGCTGTCAGAAGAGCATGGGCCAGGCATATCCAAGGTTTTAGCTCGTGCAGCACACAAACTTTTTCTGCACTCGGTTCCCACTCAGACGATCTTGCAGTCGTTCTCAATTTTGTAAGGCTGAGAGAAACGTTTGTGCATCGTGTTTTCATGAAATCACTAATAAAATCATTTTATTATTATTTCATTAAATCGCTATGAACATCACGGCACACGAACTTTTTCTTCAACCTTCTAAACTAACTCAAAACTTATAGCATGCAATATGACTTCCAAATCCTAAAAGAATGCAAATTGCATGCAAATGTAACGTCAGAACGACACTGTACCTGTTAGGGATCAAAGTGCTTGACAAGCTGCTTGTACTAAGTAAGCATATATTCACGAAAGGAATGCAAGGTGTAAGGTTGCTTCGGTAAATTTTTTTTACAGAAGAGCGCACTTCAAATGCAGACTATTTAGAAATGAGTAGATTTTCTCGAGATGTACGACTGTGCTGCACATCACTTTTACAAACCCGCCCCCAGATGAAGTCTCCCCCCCCCCATTTTCTCAATATACTGTCCTAGGTAGCTGAGATCGAAGGCCACTACATCCGGGTGAAAGCGTTCGCTTCACTCCTCCCAGTAAGTACCGATGTTCTGCTATCAAGATGAGCGCTGTGGCTAAGGACATCCGGCAGCCCATTGCACAGTAGTTCTTCAACGTAGTCTCGACCTTCTCTATTCGGTTTTTGCCACCTTCTGACGGCCCAGGAAGCCCAGAACCAATGCAGCAAAACTGCTCCAAGCTGCTTTCGCATTGAGCTTCTTGGGGAAATCATTGAACTCAATTATCTTCTTTAACATGACCCCACAGAGATACCACGCCAGCCTAGACATGTGTCTTGGACAGCTCCGAGGAAAAGTGAGAGAAAAAGTTACTCGAAGACCCCTTTGGTAGAGCTAATACAAACTGTTTCATAAGGCCCAATTTGATGTGCACCGGTGGAATCAGCACCTTGAGGGAGGCAACCAGAGGCTTCCAGTCGACCTTGTCGCTTCCCACTGAGCTCGGTCTGCTGTGGCCAGTCCAGTCAGTGGTAGTGTCCACAGTGATCCATGCCCACCCAAAGGCAGTGAGGGCAGACAAACTTGATAAAATCGACTCTGCAGAGACCCATAAGGAATGACACCCTTAATGGAGCCTGAATCATCTCCCAGCACAACTCATACTAGCTCAAAGCGACCATAAATGCCGTGATGCTGTTGTATTCCTCTGAGATATACTGAGCAAGGAAGGGACACGGGTGCTGCACAGTACCAGCTTCTCTTCAAATGCAGATTGTGCATCTTAGCTTAGGCAGCTCGAGTTCAACTGAACTGGTGAGCTAAAGACTTCTGTATTTATACTAATTACATTACTGGAAACTATCATCGAGGAAGGTATTAATAATCATTATGTATCAATGCACACTCACCATGCAGGCCAGCTCACTCAGTGCCAGTAAACCTGACTGAGGCCACGCAAGGGCTAATACCGTGAATACTTCCCTAAAGCATGCCAATGTTAGCATCATATTATTGATGGACTTTTAACACTTCAGAGCCATTGATAGGACTAAATGAGATTCAAAAAAATTCTTTCTATCATGCACTGCACACTGTGCAGCGAATACCGGTGTCTTCAGCATGCATTCAGTTCCAAATCTATGACTGCACACCCCTGAGAATGTTTGACTATCTCAGCAGCAATGGTCCGCAAGGGGAAATGTTCGATTATTATTCAACTTTAATCTGGTTGAGGTTAGGTGACAGATGCCAAAGTGTAGATCCGAATGACAGTCGTCCATCTGGCGAGCATTGAGGTATAAGTATATTCTACCGGGTTTGGTCTTAGCATACATTCTCTTCACTATCTGTATTCTCACTTAGGCCTATGTCATCGCCAAATACAATATTTGGCTGTCATTACCACACTGATGACATCCAGCACTACCGATCCTTTGACTCTTTTAAGCCTAGCTCTTCATCCGACTCACTTCATTCCCTTGCAGCCACATCGACAATGTTTGCAGCTGGTTAGCCGACTTCCTGAAACTTGATGACTACAAAAACAACCTAATAGGTAGGGGCGAACAAAGTATAACCTTCAAGCTGCAAGACCTTACCCTTCCTCAAGCCTGGTTCATCTAGCATCACTCCCGAGATGCACCTAAAATCTGGGCATACTATTTCAAAATGACTTGTCAAGTGTAATATTATTATTATTATCACTGGATAACCAGATTTCCTCCAGAGTCAAATCGGCCTAATTTCAACGAATGAACATCGCCAAAATCTGGGCCTGCTTAGATAAGAGTACGAAAGTCAAACTAATTTATACATGTGTAATATCACGTCTAGATTACTGCAGTTCCCTTTATTGAGGAATCCAAGCATGTGCCCTTAATCGTCTAGTTCATCTCTAATCATCTTAATCATCCAATGCAACTGGTGCAAAACTCAGCATATCGGCTGGTCTGCCGTCAATGGCTTAACTGTCACGTCACATCACTTTTATCTGAGCTTCATTAGCTCAACACCAAGCATCAAATCGATGTCAGGATTTTTTGTCCGACTTACAAATCGCCTATTCAGGTAATCAGTGCAACAATTCATTTTTTAGCAATTATACAACTTGTTGAGTTGCTGCTCGTCAAGGTTCCCACAATATTTACCTACAAACATACTTTAGTAAACATACATCAGACTCGATTATTGCACCGCCCTATACTTTTAAAGTCGTGTAACCAAGCAGTTTCCTAGTTGTCTGCTGCTACAAGTACTAATTCACTGACAGTACTTTTGACGTTTTAGCATAATCGCAATGACGACAACAGTGCATCCACAATCCAGCTTCGGCCTCTGCACAACTATCACAGGTATCATTACCATTAATGAGGCTCAAGCAATAACCATTTCGCGCAAGCCAGCACACACCAGTGAGCTGCAGCCCTCAAGCAAGCACAGCTTGTCGCATGGTGACAGGTCGGGCTGAGACATCATTCTGGCTATGGTTTCTCGTGTAACTGGCATTGCATCATGCACAGCAAAGCACTTTACCTGAAAACTAATAATATATCGATTCGTGGATCTCGCTCAATTTTTGAACCACGAAGGAGTTTGAAGCTACCAGTATCAAAACTTGAGCATACATACCAAATCTGCACAAGGACTTGGCTACAAGAAGTTGATGTTGCAACAGAAGTCAGTGCCACTGCCGATGACAAGGTTATCACTATACATTCTGGACCACTTCTGAGATTACCTAATTTCGGAGGTAATGCATCCATCTCATACAATCTTCTATGGCTAGAAGGCGATTATGGACGATTACTAACGGCTAGTCTGGGTGCATTAAGACATGCAGTTCAACGTCTAGCTGCTAATGGGCTACGGGCTAGAAGGCGACTATGGACGATTACTAACGGCTAGTCTGGGTGGATTAAGACATGCAGTTCAACGTCTAGCTGCTAATGGGCTACGGCATGGGTAGGTAAAAGGGCTTGCTTGATGATATACAATTGCACTCTCAGCCTGGAACGAGTGTCACGAATCGAAGCAAAGAAATGAAGAGACGTTCTTTACATTGACATTCTGAGAACATTGTATACGAGCAAAACACAACGATATTTAAATTTGAGCATAATGAATCCATATTTGGCAACATGCCAAGGAAAATGTATTACGTCTTACAGGTACTAATAAACTTAGCTACTCGGGGTCGGTCTTGCTTCAACAGAAAACTTAGCTAGTCGTAACAGATCGGCAGCACGACGATCGTCTTATGATCCATACAGCCCTGTGACTGACTGTTGTGCACAACTATTAGGCAAATAAATAGATGATTCAAAATGGTGCTTAGGCAAAAATCTAACCTGAGAAGAAATCAGGCTGCTGATTCAGCGGTTACACTACAATAGCAAACCCAGTGGTGGATACTTGGGTGTGTAATGCTCAATCAAAATATAATCGAGCAGAGGCACAATGATAATTCAGATGTCCAGCCATACACCAAATGAGGAATGTTCACACACAAAGAGTGCTGACCTTGGCCGGCTCGAACGTCCACATTATGTCGACCACATTATGCTGCACCGAATTTTTGTGGCAGAGCGAGGTGATGTTCAGCAAGCAGGGTGCCCTCATTTGCACCTACAACAAAGCTGTACGGACGGCCTGCAGGCTGTGCTAGCAGCATCACATACAAAGTTCCCAGAACTTGCAAATTTCACGAATATGGCTGGTCTCGTCACGAATAAACAAAGAGGCATGAGAATCAGTCGCCGAAATAGTGAATCCGGAGGGTGGGGGGATAATGTTCAATAGAGGAGGCTGAGGACCGAGTTTACTCAGTCAAGCAAGCATGCAGAGAAAGCAGCAACTGCCCTGCCCCATTCGATGACGAGGATGCTGACAATGCAGTGCAGCCATCAACAATGACATAGCACGAGACCTGTGGCCAAGGGCTCGTCAGCACCGCTCGTGTGGGTCCGTCAGATCCACTGCTTTTTTTCTCGAGCTCCAAACGCTAAAAACGGGGGCCAAACAATGCCGACAGAAAGAAGTGAGAGTATCACGAAAAATAAGTATCAGCTTGGTCACGGGTTCGTGCTTCAGGTGCAGATTCTGCGCGATCTCGGGGCCATCGATAAACTGTCGCATGCAGGCATACAAGACGGAAGATAGCAGAAAGAAAATCGAGTCATGAAAAAGTGACAGCATTCCTTACGCCCACGACCCAGACGAAAAAAGAAGCCAGTGGAGTGCAAAAAGGAGTGTTGACGTAGCACTACTAAATTGCCGACCACGATTCGTTCGATTGCAGATAGACCAAGGAGATTGGCAGGCCAGTGGCAAGGCACTCACAAGCACTACTGTCCAGCCTTTACTTACCGGGTCGATCGGTTTGCTGTAATTAACCCTAAGGGTGAAGTCTTTAGGGAAGCAGTCTTCACTCTCCGACACGTCACCATCAAGCCTGATCCTAGCGGTGCGACAGAGACGGATGTACGGACTGCAGCAGGACGAGGACGGCATACCTGACTGAGCAGCCGGAGCAGCCATGCGGAGTGCTTCACACGGCGATATGCAGGAGTGCCGTCACACGGTCGTCATGCATAGAGCCGTTTATACACGAGTATGACTAATTACATACCTCAACTGCACCTCGGAAATGGACTCGCCTGATTCACCACTGAAAAACATTGGTGCATATTGGTGTGACAGTGTTCAGCAGAGAAGTGCAGCAGCAGTAAGCAGCAGCAGCAGTGAAGGCTATGATGATGGTGAGACACAAGTAGTCGAATATGTGAGTGAGTGCGTGAGAGAGTACTGATCGCCTGCGAGTGAGTACACGAGTGGCCATGTGCACCCGCAAGTGCATGCATGTATCTTTACGTGTAAATCCACTAAGACCAAGTGGGTACTATACTGGAGTTTTCTATAGCGCACTCAAAGCCTGAGCGGCTTTCAGCGTGCATGTCCTACGCATGCACGAGAGTGCCCTGCCCTTGGGTGCACGCGAGTGCCCTACGTGTGCATGCACACGAACCACGACCTGCACAGGCTGCATGACATACCTCCAGAACACTTCACTGACATGCTGCTCACTTAGCACAAACAGCCCGGACTGCTGCTGTCGCTGACCCTGAGGTCGATAACATGACGGCACTAAAATAAACGTAATAAAATAAATAAAAATAAACCAATCTAGGGCATATCCACAGCACTCAAATCCTTTCGGTGACCATGAACCACGTGCCTGTCACCCACTTTCAATAATAACATTAATAATAATGGTATTTGTATAGCAGCCTAAGAAAACTAAATCTCTTTCAATGTATTTAAAAAAATACTGAAATGAAGCATGTCAACAAGGTTAGTGATAACATATACAGTGTCAGCATGCATAAGCACACATATTCACAATTCACATGGACCCAGCGAATGCTGTGAAGAACAGAAGCTTTTTTAGCTTCTTTCCAAATGTCGTAAAAAAACTCAATGTTGTGATGTAAGTCGGAAGTGAGTTACAGCTTTGGGAGCATGTGAACTAAAGGCACGGACTCCAAAGAATTTGAAGTTCCTCCGAGGCACAACTAACCGACTTGAGTCAGAAGAGCAGGTGCTACTATGCCTGGCCTGATTGGGAAGTACTGCTGTACCTAGGCTTACGAGTTTAATTCATACCGTGATTGAGCTTGTAACACAAATTCCGCATACATCAAATCAATTGCAATGAATTGAAATGCCATAATTCCATTTTGGACCCACACAAACACTGCGATTTTTGTCACGTTTTCAAATTAAAAAATGTACCTAAAAATTAAGAATATTGTTTAAAAACACAATACAATATAATGTACTACAATTAACAAGTTAGTCCATGCATTCGTGACATCCCGTCTCGACTTCTGCAACTCACTGCTTACTGGCCTACCAGCATGTGCGATCAGGCGATTGCAGCTGGTGCAAAACTGCAGCTAGGCTTGTCTGTCGTGAGCGGCGCAGTTGCCACATTACTCCACTTCTCGCCGACCTGCACTGGCTACCAGTCAAGCAACGGACTGACTTCAAGGTTTTGTCCCTCACTTTTAGGTCCCTTCATTCTATGGCTCCAGCCTATCTGTCAGATATACTACCTTATCAGGCCAAGCATCGTACCACCTGCTTTTCGGAATCCAACAGTCTAGAAATACCTCATACAAACCTCAAATCCTTTGGAGACCGTGCATTTAGTTCATATGCTCCCAAAGCCTGGAACTCCCTCCCGACCTGCGTCAGAACATCCCCTGACCTGACCACATTTAAAAGGAACCTAAAAACACACCTATTTAGGACAGCATTTAGTGGGTCCCTGTGATTCGTCCTTGATGTGCTTATGTGTGCTGACACTGTGCATGCTGCCACTAACCACATTTGCATGCTGACCTGTGCATGACACCCCTAACCATGTTATTCATTTTGTTTGTTTTTCAAGCATGATTTTTTCTTACCATTCAATTGCATTTCCCTTTGCAGCAAATGTAAAGCGCCTAGAGAGAGATTAAGTTCTCTGAGGGCGCTTTATCAAGTGAATTATTATTATTATTATTATTAACGAGTGTTGTTAATTATAATGTACAGCACTAACTCGGAGATCAGCCGATTTAAGGATGCTGACGGGAGTTGGGGAGAAAGGCTGAAATGAATAAAGGAATCTTATTCACCAATTTTAACCCTTTTTGCCATGCTTTTCTCATTTCATTTGCAAGGGTTTTCGATAAAAACCTGTCCAGTGAGGTCTGCTTCATCCTCACTTTCAGAATATTTCTGAAATGAGTTAGGCCACTGTCAATAAAAAGCTCCATGGCACACTCAGTTGAAACTTTTTCTGTAATTTTCTTTTAAATATAGCATGAAAATTTTGCCCACATTTCCCTAACATTTCCTTTCCTTGGCCTGCGCTTAAAGTCTGCAGCAGGGTCGTCGGGCAGAGTCTTGCAGCAGAACATCTTTTGCTGCCCTACCCTTACTGGCCTGAGTAACCACACGCAGTTCTTCTCCATCCTCTTGCTTTTGCTGCTGACACACCCGTTCGCACACATGAGAGCAATTCTGTTGCAACCGCTTAAAGTGAACGAGTGTGGCACGGGTTGCTGGGCGGATGTTGCAGCGTTCACTGTGACGTTTGCTGTGGCAACTAGCTGTGGGGGGGTATCTGAAGCTGGCTCGTAACCCGAATTTCAGCTCTCAACTAAAAGCAAAAAATCGGCTCGTATCTCTAAAAACTCGTAAGTTGGCCCACTCGTAAGTCAAGGTACCACCGCAGTTCCTATAGGCCGGTGCACGACATTATATATAGGACGGTGCATGACACTGAAGGGATTTATAAAAGGGAATGACAGAACTCTGAATTCTATCAGATGCCCGATGGGGAACCGGTGCAGGTCGGTGGATAAGTCGTATAATGTGGCAACTGCATCTCGCACGACATACGAGCCTGGCTGCAGCTACGAGACTCGAGTCAGAAGAGAGCACGACATTATGCCTAGCCTTATTGTGATGTCGTTTGGATTGGTAGGCCGGTGCAAAAGAAGGAAGGGACACAACAGTATGCGGTCTCTTCATACTAGCACACGATCAGCAGCTCACACCATCACTATATACCTACTATCTGTTCATTTGAAGCATAGATTTAATTAGCAATAACTTTTGGCTATTGCTTCTCTTGCAGCAAAAACAACGACACTACTATTATAAGTGAAACGAAAGCAAAACTGTCCTAAGAACATTCGTGCAGCATATGGCAAGCTCAAGTTGCACGGCAAACCTGCACACACGATGCAAACCGGTTATACACTTGGGACATTTTTAATGAAAACAGAATTTCGAACGTTGAAAGCATACCGAATGAATAGCATCATCTAATAAATTCAAACACAAATAAAACAGCACATAGCAACCGACTTATCCAAATGAGAATCCTTTTACCAACGAAAGAATTTAGACCTAAAAACTATGAATGAATTGTGTCCTAAAAGAATTCATGGTGCAGCCTAACCGTATTCATGGTAAACCTGGGGCACAGTCATCACCAAAAGAACCGAGTCTCTCGGCATTATTCAGGAAATAGACTTGAGCAAACATACCTATACTGTCATTTAATAGCATCAATACGATATTATATTAAAACGACAATTTACAGGATTACTCTACCGGTGATTCATAAACTTCTTGTCAGAGAAATAATTTGCTTTCGGCACATAACTACCATTACAATACTGTTGTTTCTCGGCCACCTCTTTGTTACCACAGCATTTTTACTTTTTTTTATTGTGAATTGTTTTCTAAACAGTCGAAACGCATTTAAAAAAATTCCTCCTTCCAGCTTTTTGAAAAAGTAGAAATGACTATGCTGCCACCGCCAGCCTTGCCCCAACCCTGCCTGAAGCCTTCCCGCTACAACTCTTTCTCCCCCCCCCCAAGCCTCCCTCCTTATAGACTAGCAGTCCATAGAGCGCTAGAGCGGTGCAAACAAATTCCGTCCCACATTAAAAACCTGTAAAGAACTCCTACTGGACGTAGAATTTTGCTGGGCAATAATAGAAAAAAACGTCCGAGGGGGGAATCCTCTCTAAATCACCAGGCCCTTCGTGGGTGAGCGTTTGCAATTTAATGCCAGCCCACATGCATCCTGGCACAACAAATCCAGACAAAGAGATAATGCACAATCATCATCCATTACCAAGTCTGGCGGGCGTCTTGATCACTTCCGGCTTGTCGTAGAATGCTTGGCAGTCGACTTTCTTGGCGGAAGAAGCCACTCTCCTGCCATCGCTGCTACCGTACATCGCCTCAGGCTCCACTCGGTGCAACGATGGCGGTCGGGTGGCCGCACGAGCTTCACGATCCGCACGAGCTCGCATGGCGGCAGCCGTGAGAGCGGCGGCTGCACGGATTGTAGCGGCACTGAAGCCAGCCGAAGCAGCTGCTGCTGCTCTGGAAGCTATGGCAGCTGCAGCTGATGGATCAGCGGCAACGAGAAAAGTAGCAACTCTGCTCGCTGTGACAGGCTGGGCAGGCACGGCAGTGGCAGCGGTTCCTGCAGCTGCTTCTACCGCTGCTGCAGCAGTCGCCTTGCAGTCCGAGGTCGCAGAGACAGCTCGGCCGAGCGCCGCCTGCGCGGGCTCTGTCACGTGCGTGGCAGGTCTCTGAGCAGCCACTGCAGCAGCGCTGTCCACGGGCACAGCAGTGGCCTCCAACGAGGAGGAGGACACAGGCTGGCCCACCGTGGCTGCGGTGGTGCAGCTCGAAACGGCAGCAGCAGCGACAGCCACGACCGAAGCGACGTCACATCCGTGACTCGAAGCCTGCCCGCTTGCCATCGCCGTGCTGCCATGGAGAGCAGCATTAACATCCGCTGACGAAGACGACGCCGCAGCCTCGCATGAGGCGGCTGCAGGCACGCTCGCAGAGCTGAACGCCGACCCTCCAGACGCATTGTCGTGGCCTCCAGCTGCTGCAGCTGCGTCCAGCAGCCGAGCGTCGGGCTTCACTGTGGGTACTGGGCAACAGAGGTCAGGGATGCAAAAACTGCTCGAGCTAGCAAGCAAGTTGGGCACACAAGGTAGACACACAAAAATAGCAAGTAGACACAGAAAATGGCAACAGGTAGGCAAAAAAAGAAGAAAATAATCCTGTCAGTCTCTGCACAGTATTCTCTGCCACGTCTGTTGGTCTACTGCAACGGGAGTGTCGCGATACATGAGCAATCATCGGAAGAAGCAAGAAAACAGATCCAGACTCACGTGGCTCACGGCAAAAATTCTTCAAAGTGTGGAACGATATGCGCTGCTGGACGGGGTGAGTTTTTGGTAAGGGCGTCAAAAATAATAATCAATAATAATAAGACATGGATCGAGAGCAAAGAAAGAAATCGCTTGCATAACTTCAGAGAACATGTGAGAGATCATTAGACGGGCATGATAGGGAGAGGAAGGGGAGAGAGAAGAGGGTGGGAAAGAGCAGGAAGAGGTCGAAAAAAGAAGAGAGGTCGAGAAAGAGAAGAACTGGAAGAACTGGAGAGTGAGATAAGAAGAGGGGAAGAGTGAATGACAGAAGGAAAGAAAGAAAAGAAAGAGATTAAGAATGAGACATTTTTTTCAAATAGGAAGACAGAAAACTCATAAACCAAACAGACAATATCCAGAAAGTGAAAAATGATTCGTCGTCTTATAATTTTTTTGGGGGGTCTCACTGGCAAAACTCCAGCTTGCTTGTGAAAAAAAGTCTGTTGCAGGATTTTCCGAACTTCTGGGTGTTTCGAGTTAAGTTTCGAGTTAACTACATCAATGAGTATCGAGGCTGTCGGTAGAATCTGCATCAAAATCACCAAGACCTGCATTGTAAACAGATTGAAAAAAATTCTGAGTATCAATACTTTTAAAATTGCATTGCATGACAAACCCGATGATGCCGTGCTCATACGACGAAACAGGACTAGTAAACGAGATTGAGCACTCATCCCAGACAGTAAGTGGGCATACAACATGGTCCCTAGGGCTGACATTCTTTCTTATCTCGAGATACAGAACGCGGCCACTAATATGAGCTGGATGACAAACGTGTTAGTCCAAGCCGAAAGTCTCGAGAGAGTCAAGAAATGAGAGCACATCCGATAGTGGCCAGAGGTCATCAACGAGAATGCTTATTTTTGCTGCCTAAAACTCGTTCTGATAGTGGCTTGCTCAACATGCCTCAGTAATGAAGTGATAATTGTGGACTCCTCCCAGCCGTTACTAAGGTTCCTGCCCAACTCCACTAGTCGCCTGCCCTCCTGCCCGGCTACATGCCGTTTAGCCTGCACATCATTTAATCGGTCTTATATGCAGTTAGTGCATCTCTTCAAAGGCATGAGAACACCCATAAGTGCACCATCTACTTGTGCCTGCATTCGTGGTCGCCCAACAAATACTAGCCATGCAAGCTGAAGCTTCAAGTCTCCAAACTGGCCTCCAGTAGGCATCGAACGGCTTCTCAAAAACCGCTTCTTAAATGGTTGTTTGACTTAAAACCAAAAGGGCTACTATTGGCGACCGGGTTGTCCAGGAGAAGCGCAATATACTTCTTCTGACCGAGACATGGATGAGGTCTGCCCTGGTGGCTGCTAGCCTGAGAGAGCTCCATACGTTTTCTCATTCTTTCAGTCCCTCCGGTAAAGCTGTCGTTGTTGCAGATCGCTTGGCAGCTTTACGCTTGCAGCTTTTCGCATAGGTCCATTCCCGCCATTGGAATCAGTTGCCATAAAATTCTCATCGAAGACATCTCACAGTTGTGATCTAACGATCACGTTCTGGCCATCTAACCTGGTTATTGGAGTATTTTCTCTTACGACCGTACGAATTATTATTACTAATACTTTGCTTCATTTTGCACTGCTTCAGACTACCAATCTCTAGATGCTGGGATTCTCCCAACATTCCACTCAGTATGCCAATTGGAAACAGAAATAGCTTATAAGAAACCCTCCTTTGGCACCCACGACACCATTCCTGCAACAACCAAGGTAAACCATTTAGTCGAAGGAAAGAGTGCTGAATAAATATCGTTCATTTGTATAGTACCCTAAGAGAACTTGTCGGGTCTGGTCGAGCTTGGTGCAAGCCCTGCTGTTAGCTCGGCCTTTCAAACTTAGCTTCAGATTTCATTTTGACAAGAGCCAAATACAACAGCACAGAAAGTATTGCAACACTATACCTCAAACGAGCGATTGCACAAGCTAGCTTTTACATTAGCATTTATGTCAAATCAAGTAATGGAAAGCTTTAAGTTTAGTTTTAAGTTTAGCTTATCCAAGCAAATTCTTAACGTATATAAGTCAAGAACACGACCAGCTTCCCTAGGCATTAAACACTTAGGCCTCAAATCCTTTGGAGACCGTGCATTTAGTTCAAATGCTCCCAAAGCCTGGAACTCCCTCCCGACCTGCGTCAGAACATCCCCTGACCTGACCACATTTAAAAGGAACTTAAAAACACACCTATTTAGGACAGCATTTAGTGGGTCCCTGTGATTCGTCTTTCACGTGCTTATGCGTGCTGACACTGTGCATGCTGCCACTAACCACACTTGCATGCTGACCCTGTGCATGTCACCCCTAACCATGTTATTCATCTTGTTTGTTTTTCAAGCATGATATTACTCACCATTCCATCATGTTTCCCTTTGCAGCAAATGTAAAGCGCCTAGAAAGAGATTAAGTTCTCTGAGGGCGCTTTATCAAGTACTTTATTATTATTACTATTATTATTATTATTAGGCAGAGAAGGAGCTACTTGCCACTGCTGGTCTTGTTTGCTCGGTATCTACGTATGGCACCTATCTATACACATCCTCCTTACATGCACAATCTCTGAATACACATATGCTTGGAAATTTCCTCAACCGACAGTTTCTGCCAGCCGTTAAACATAATCATCTCAAACGCACATGTGCATAATTTATCCGGCTGGGATGCTACTTGGCTCAAGCATCAGGTGATTTTTAAAGCCTTTAGGTCCTCTTCTTGTAAGCCAAGCCTAAGAAAACTTTCCAGAGTGGCTTTGATCGGTGAATTACGGCGCTTCGAATGAATATCTAGGAATTCAAAACTGCCACAATGACATCCACTAACCGACCACCGTAACGCCGTATTCTATTGGTAAGGATAGGGATAGTTGGTCGGTAGCCAAGGAGTGCCTGTCGTAACTCAAACGGCATTAGATACACAGCACGAGTTTGCATAGTAACAGCAGAGCTGGCTGAAATACTTTGAATGAAACATACACCCAGCAAAACTACGAACTGCTTACAATCATGTAACCGACGGCTGGGGCCTAATTTGGCAGTTCTGGTAGCCCTAAGGAGTTCTTGGCCCAATACCTGAATCTCTCTTGGGTAGTGCGTGAACCTGAGTCTCCATTCTGGCGTGATCCCGGCTGCTGCTATCTGCATGTGATATCTTTGGGCTAATGGTGAGCAAGAAATGGTACAAATGGGCTCACTCGAGCTGCATCCGGTCAGGTGACCGTCTGTGTGTAAGCACATTCTCTGAATGAAATCGTCGGATGGAGGCTATAGAAAGATTTTGCTTATATATTTTGTATTAGCGCCCACCTATCTCAATTGTGTGATTACTAGACTGCAGAACTTACAATAATAATAATAACAAGCTGTTTTGTCCATTCTTTTGCAATCCCATATTCCTTCCAGTCACCAACTCTGGCACATAGTTTCCAGCCATCCTGTGCTATTACTTCCATGCTACTCACGTCCTCGAATGCCCTCCTGACTCAGCTATACTTCTCACTTTTTTTGCATGAGATAAAGTCTTTTAACTACTGTAGGCCCACCGATGGAGATAGATATTGTCAGTCAAAAAAAATCCTGGTGCCACTAATTCTCAGTTTTTTGGACTTTCCAGAGCACAAACCAAAGTAACGGCACACCTGGTAACACTGGCCAACAAAGTCCTATCCATGTGCATCCCCTCGGGTGGCTACGGTAGTCCCACTCACAGACTTGTAACAAAAAAGACCGGTACAATAAGATTGCCTTCGTCGGTAGATTAACCATTTTTAAGCCAGTGACATCTTTAACGACTTCCCAACGTTTGTAGTGGTAACCTGCGTTGAATTTCTTCTCACTGCTCTGTAGTGCTAGCATAACACCTATAGCGCAGCCGCCCACCCAGTACCCATACTTTCGGCTCGGACATGCATAGCTACGAAATGCTGGGCCCAAAATACTGCCGTGACTATAATATTAATAATAATAATGCACTTGATAAAGCTCCCCCAGAGAACTCAATCTCTTTCTAGGCGCTTTACATTTGCTGCAAAGGGAAATGCAATTGAATGGTGAGTAATATCATGCTTGATAAGCAACATGTTAGGTGGTGGTGCAACGTCACACTAAGGCCATACATACCAAAACCAAATGTGTCTGTTTGCAGACTTTCAATAAATATTTTCACTTGCTGCGTGCAACTCCAGTACGCCTGGCATCGTAGAAAATTCTCACATTTCCCGAACCGAGTAGTAGCCATGGCACCTGCCGCGATACTGGGAGGATTTTTTCTACTGAGTATACATACTCAAACCTTGGCATATTACATCAGCCAGACTATAATAATAATAATAATAATATTGCACTTGATAAAGCGCCCTCAGAGAACTTAATCTCTTTCTAGGCGCTTTACATTTGACTGCCTAAATATATTTGATGGTTCCTGAATTATGCTGACTAGAAAACCGGTTAATTTACAATCTGTGCTCAGACGGCACAAAAAGCCCAGTTCACGTATAATCAGTCAGTTGGACATGGAGTTTTGAAGAGATTTGTACGGTATGTCTGGTGCTGGACAGCTGTAACCCTCCGAGGCTGTCTGTTAAACAGACTGTTCTACTCTAAGGACATGGGCTTGCTATATTAAGTTACGGGTGCTATTTATGACTACTGTGCTCAGCTTCCGTCAAAATCTTCGGAATGGCATGCATCGATGCATGATCTGCGACTCATTAGCTATGCTTTGAGTGCCAGCTTTACAAATATTTGTCGCCCACAAGCACTAGCAGTAGCACTGTTACGAACTTGATGCCTAAGGGCAGAAGCCGTTACAGCAAGGTTTTAACAATACCTAGAGACTCAATATAAAACACTTCTCAGTCTTCAACCAACAGAGAAGCAGCCAGGAATCCCAACCAACTGGACAGCATTTAGCAGGTCCCTGTCATTCGTCCTTTATGCGCTTATGCGTGCTGACACTACTGCATGCTGCCACTAACCACACTTGCATGCTGACCCTGTGCATGTCACCTCTAACCATGTCATTCTTGCTCTTCATCAAGCACGATACCACTCACCATTCGATCGTGTTTCCTTTGCAGTAAATGTAAATCGCCTAGAAAGAGATTGAGTTCTCTGAGGGCGCTTTATCAAGTGTATTATTATTATTACTACTACTAACTGCTCACGAGGAAAGACAGCACAGCAGAAGCAGAACAGCAGAAGCCCCCCCCTTTGGTAATTGGTCGTATGTTACACACGATAAAGGTTCAGAGTACCGATTGCGTGGACAGAGAACACCCCATCGGCTCTCTGAGTGCACGATAAGAAACTCTCCAGCCTACGTAGCATTCATTAAATCGATTCGGCTTTGCAGAGTTAAAGACAGAGATGTGGGTAGTACTCAAGCTGGTCGGCCCATTTAATAAACAGCAATCTTATGACAAGACTCACCAACGGCTTCATGTTCCAGAGCACAAGAATTACTCTTACCTTCGTGGTCTGTCCAACTACTATGTGCTCTAGGTTCTCTTTCATTCCGAGGTCCTAGAAGTACATCGTTGTGCCACGGCATAGTGACAGGTCAAGAGAGCGCAATGCATAGCAGAACAAGCTGACAGAATAAGCTAAACTTGCTATCAGCTGCAATTCGATCTATCTGCCCTGCTCCAGCCAAAAGAGTCAATCTTATGAATGAATAAGGTGCAAAAAAGCGAGATGCCAGTTATAAGCTGCATAATGTAATTGATTACAGCAACTACCAATCATCTGCCATAGCCGATAAAAAAGAGTCTTAAATTGGAATGCAGCCACCATCTCTCATACAAGAGCAACAAGAAACACAAAAAAAGCTGAAGCCGACGACTTACTCTTGGCTGCTGTCGGTGCAGAAGACGGTGGCATAGAGACAGGAACTTGGGCAAAAAATGCATCCAGCTTCTTGATCAAATTAACAGGTTGGTACCGAGCTAGAACAACAGAATTGCGAATGCTGAGCAGATCCTTCCTTGAATAACGTATGTAGGAATGAATAGGGTTCTCTGAAACAATCAGGACAGAGTGAGGACCAGATAGCATAGAACTGACAAGAAAAAAAATACTAGCTGATTAAACAGCCTCTTTTTGTATTGCGACAGAAGAGCCTTTTAGGGCTATCACCACTGCTTGCAGTGGTGATAAAGAATCGCCCACCGCAGGAATCAAACCCACGACCTCAGGACCGAGGTCGTGAAAGCAACCGCCTTACCTAGTGTGCAATCACGGCTCACCACACTTTCTATGCCCATCTGATCAATCATGGAAGCAAGCTATTGGTGTCAAGAAAATAAATGCTACAGCTTAACTCAGGCTGAACAACATACTTATAAAACTACTCAAGTCTTAGCAAGTAATTCCCCAGCACTAGCTTAATCCGATACCAGGTATAACTACAATAGACAGCTACAGATCTTACCTGAAACACGACTAGATCTGAACACGGTACAAACAAACAACCTCGATGTGCTTATGCGTGCTGACACTGTTCATGCTGCCACTAACCACATTTGCATGCTGACCCAGTGCATGTAACCCCTAACCATGTTATTCATTTTGTTTGTTTTTCAAGCATGATTTTACTTACTATTCTATTGCGTATCACTTTGCAGCAAATGTAAAGCGCCTAGAAAGAGATTAAGTTCTCTGAGGGCGCTTTATCAAGTGCAATATTATTATTATATTATTATTATTAGTACAGGGTCAAAGCAGAGGGTAAAACTTATACGATGCAAAATCTATAGCAGGCACCTACACTGGAGCGTATAAGTATCAGCAACCCTTTGTTTATGATGAGTAGTAAGCATACGACCACAAGAAACTACACCGAAACACAAAGAACGAATGTACCCACCTAACAAGGCTTTTCACGGTGACGTTTTTCATTAACCAGCGTATACAACAGAAAAATAAACGACCACATTGTCTGTTTTTGGAGGTACTCAGACATGCAGAGTAGTACGAAAACAACAGTGCACCGGCTATGGTAGGTTTCTAGCCTCAAGCTATCGCCAATTGGAGTCCTTAATCAAATTGACTGCCTCTACGAAGGGCCAAATGTGGGCTTTGCACCACTCAGGACACAGCAAACTGCGCAATTCCAATGCACTTTACAACTTGGTGAGACTTCTGCGAGTTATAACCTGAAGATGATGGCTGCGGAAATAATCGTCGATAACGCTATGAAACCTGGCCCGCGACATATGCAAAGACAGACTGATACAGAGTAAATCTTTAGGCATAATTTAACCTCTGCGAGAGTTCAATCTCAAGCCTGAAGGCTGGTACAGAGAAGTCAGTTGGTAGAAATGCGATTAAGCATAGACTAGGTGAGCAAGGTATTTTATCTCAGAACACAACAAAGAGACCACCTGTGTTCGTCAAACACATATGGTGGCTCGTCTGAAGTCAGGGCCACAGCACGCTGGACCTACTGGAGCAAAATTCGAATGGGGCGATGGGAGTAAATTCGCAATTTTTAGAACTGAAATGTGTGCAATACTTGCATTGTTGCTCCAATAAACGATTCCGATGCTCCCGACAGAAGTAGACGAGAACATTGGCAGCAAAGAGGTCGTGGCCATGGGGCTGCTCTTGTAGTGGATACCTTTCATTACGTAGCAAGACATCTATTTAGAACTACTGAGAAACGTTACAATACCTAGTGCATTAAGAGTTCGTGGAGATAATTTTCTTTTCAAACGGGGCACTGCACATGGCTAAGACGTTATCAACACATGCATCTGCTTTTGTCTGCTACACGGTGGAATTAAGTTTAGGATCATGATACTAACTAACCTAGGCTCAGACATGTCAGAGCTTATAGCAGCGAGCCAACTTCATTTTAGCACGACAAATGAATATACTTGCACTGAAATAGTGCTTCTATATATTACACAAGCTTTTTTGATATGCTGTGCATGATTACAGCAGCCTCCAGCAACGTGTTTTTGTACCCGAGTTAAATTTACGGTGGCCTCACCGATACTTATGTGCTCAACTGTATATAGGGCCGCATATGCCATATCATGCATTTGGCAAATCACACGTGTCGGTACTGACTGCAATAAGTTGAATACGACGAGGAGTAAGTCCCGATATATTAGCTTTGGGAGGGATGCAAGGATAAACAATAAGAAGCTAATTGCAGATAGTGATCGTATGCACATGTTTTCAGTTGCCATATAACAAAAATAGGCGGCCAGTCAGAGCAGAAACGTTGTCACAATCAAGCTGGCTGTGCAAACAAACATGTCACTTATGGCCAGGGTAGGCAACTGCCCAGATTGACGAGGCTATCCTAAATAAACAGAGTCTGGCAGTCATGAATTATTCAAGCAAACTAAAAGTGCCATGTACTTAACCACCACGGCAGGTGGTCTCAGACTGACCGAGGAACAATGAAACTCGCACCCCAAACATGTCTTTTGCAAGCAAAACAGAGAGCTACAAGCAACCTTGAAAAAAACAGCTTTGCAGACTTCGAGGTCGGTTAGTCCACTGGCTCCGAGTGCATCAGAGCACTAAGAGATACGGACTTTTGTCCGCCCTATTCAGGCTACTGTGTCCTGTGCATCCATTCTTCTTTGTAAGTGACCTATGGGGTGGGCTCTGAGGTGTAACTACTTGCAGCAGATAAAGAAATAGAAGGAACAGCATCGGCAGTAAGAAGTAGAATGAACAAACGAGGCGGCGCTCTCCTGCGAAACAGCATCCATGATGATTCCAAGTCTTGTCACCAGGACACTTTACTCACAATAAAGGATAAATCGATGCACTGAGCCGACCAAAAGAGACCACGATGCCATACCGATTGCAAATCGCGTCTCATTGCCTCAGCTCAGGCCCAGCACAGATTCTCACAGCTGCAGTAATAGCAGTCGTAAAAATGTAGAAGGGTAAGCAGAAAATCTTATTCGCTGCTGCAGTCGGCAAGCCTGCTTACCGGCAGATTGATGAATTAGCTGCGCACGCCTCCTAAAACAAAACGAGAGCTTTATGCCAAATGTGGAACAGTAAGATGACAGCACAATGGACCAGTTCTGAGTGATTCACCTTCAACATTCGGCTATAATGAGCACCAGCCGGGGCACCGACCTGGTATCAGCACCGCTATTGGTACCAGCATTCATCTCATTCGACACTTGCTCATAAGGCCAGACCCGGCTTGCAAATTATTTCTTAGCCTAAACCTCTATTAAGTGTCATCTGTCCACAGAAGCTGCTGTTGGCCGGTCTTTGGGTTGCACTTATAGACAGGTTTTGCTGAAAGTTTAGCAAACATCCTATGCAAAGCGTCACTCGATAAACCGCATTTGTCATAAGCCACACAACTCATTAACATGCACGTAGACTCAGCTTTGATGCTAAGGTCTCTTTAGAAAAACTGGCTAATCATATACAGATTCCTGTAATCTACCTTGGTTGCTAGATATCCTAAGTCCAACTCTGAAATTATCACTAAAGAGCTTAGACTCTTCATGCTTGACAAAACTGATGAAAACCTCAAGGCTTAACCAATTCCAACCGATCGAATGTGGTTGCCGTGCATAAGCCTATGTGTGTGACTTGACGTTGACATGACTTGACCAGTGCTCAAATTGTATTACAAAACCAAATCAAGATTGGATATAGTGCACATGTGAATGCATTACTGGATTCTCCCCTAATATGTCTTGCATGTTGATTCCTTGTGTCATGGTTGCCTACTATGGCTCGTACGCCATAGCAGAAATAACAACCTTGCTTATTTTCAAGCAAGTATGTATCTCAAAACAGGCTAAAGCTTTACAAGCACCTTTAAAGTTGAGCTTGGGATTTAGGCTTTGGGAGTTTTGGTTTGCTCAAGGTAAATAGGCCTTTGCATGCACTACCTGCCACAACCATGTTGGAATCCTGCAATGATCATAATGGCCATATGAAAGAAGATGCTTTCTAATCGGTTAATTGGGATGCTGGCTATAGTAGCCTTCGGCCAGTCAAGTTAAGTGGTCAGTAAGGAGAAAAGCACAGGCTGTCTGTGTTCAAATATCGGTGATGGGTGATCAGTACAGACACTGTACATCATGGCTGGTAACAACGTGTCCAGTGTCAAATGCAGAGCCCTGGCATACCACGATTCACAGACAGGCTCACTTGTGCTGACCATAACGACCTACTGTCCCAAGCATGTTCAGGTCACTAATAATGATTATAATAATAGGATATTCCCAACGCACCTTAAGAGAACTAAAACTCTTTCTACGCACTGTACATATGCAACAAAAGTAGCATGTCATTGGACGACAGGCACAGCGGCAGCACGCATAAGCATAAAAGGTCAATTTACAAAGACAGCAAATGCAATGAAGAACAGGTGTGTTTTAAATATCGTCAAGTTAGAGGATATTCTCACCTCGGTCCGAAGTGCCAGGCTATAGGAGAATATCAACTAGAAGCACGGTCTCTATAGGATTTGATGTTGCTTGGCACAGCTGAAAGACTCAAGTAAAAAAATAGCAGGTGTCGCGATGTCTGGCCTGATATGGACGCTGCTTATATACACTCGGGCACAAAAAATCCTTGCAGTGTTGCCGTCACTGCTGTGGCCGTTAGTTCGAAAAAGGAGGCAACCCAGAAACAAATGCATATGCTGTGTGTGTGTGTGTGTGTGTGTGTGTGTGTGTGTGTGTGTGTGTGTGTGTGTGTGCCTATGTGTGTGCCTATAATGTGCCATAGTCTCACCACGATTCACCTCTGGTGTCTTGCCAGGAATATGGGCTGCCAGCTCCTGCATTGACTCTTCCACGGTAGCACATTCCAAAGAGCCTGATATTTACTGCTAAGGTCGGCTCCTGGTGCATACCAAACAACCGGCCTCAGCCGCCTATCGATATTGCTCAATAGATGTTCTATGGGGTTCAAATTAGGCGGCTGGCTGAGTCACTGCACCAGAACCGAACTAGAAATGCTCAAAGAGTACAGTCGATAAGATGCTAGATGGGGGAGCCAGTGCAGGGTAAAGGTGAGAAGTGGTGTAATGTGGCGATTTCGATGTTTCTCACATACAAACGACAAACCTAGCTGCAGAGTTTTGCACCAACTGTAAGTGCCATTAACCATAGGTCTTGAAAACCTCCAAGTAGCTAGTTACAAACGTCACAAATGTATGAACCATCACGTGGATGTAATATCCCTACTTAAGCAGGCCCGAATTTATTTTTGCAACGATACATAGTTGAAAGTAGGCATACTTGACTGTTAAGCTGATGCGGTCGTCCGGTGAAAGGTTACTTTGGAACAGGGCACCCATATTGCATGCACATGCTAAAAGTGACGTACAGACCCAGCATATTTTCATGGTTAGGTTTTCCATTTTATAAGTAACACTAGGTTTTCCGTAACTAGTAAGTTGGCTTTATAGCCATTCAACCTGAGAAAGTTGCTGCCATCCACGTTCAGATGTCAGCAATGCATGCTGCAATGAATAGCTGTGTGTTGCCTGCATACCAATGAAAACCCAGAACTGCATTGTCCAGCTTCTTCTCAATCGAGAGCACAGATAATAAACTATCACTTTAGGTGAAGAGTTTTCGGCCGAACCATCAAACTGCGATCAGATTTTAACAAACAGGTGAGTTTGGTGCATCTATGAACACGTGTGTGTGTGTGTGTGTGTGAGTTCACGCACAGGTATGTGTGCGTGTGCTTGGGCATTAGTATTCTGCATTTTGAAAGATGCAGCAACCCTAGACAGTAGTATCTAAGCGTGATGAACCTTGGAAAAAGTGCACCGTGCACCCTCCACAAGCGCCAACAAACAGAACTAGTTTGCTGGCGCTGCCAGTGTGGACCTCGTAAATATGACCCACGGACTGCATTATCTAGCTCAACCATCATCTCACAAAGAGAAACTACTAAACGTGCAGATTAAAAGTGCAATTAAAACGTACAGCAGAGTCCAGCTCGGCTCAGTCAGCCTCATCAAAAACAGCAAACAGTTGTCGTCTTTGGGATGGCAGCATCGCCAGCAGTAGCAGCAGCATCATCAATGCTGCTGCTTTGCTTTGAGAACGATGTCATGCATGGGACCACAAGCACTTAGAGCTGTCACTAAATTTGCACTGCAGCCCTATTTGGGCTTCCTGTTTGCAAATAAGGAATAGCCTAGAATACGGTATATGTTACAAAGAGGCACCAATAGCCTTGCTTGAATGATACTAATTAATAGTCAGCAGTTCAATTTTGCAGCTTTTTTCTGTAGCGACGGCTTGCAAACACAATCACACTAGTTAGGCCGCATCTAGCCTGAAATAAGTGGCGATGCATCACATGCCTACACAGATGGATCATATTCCCCATCTCCTAGCATGGTAAGCTATTTATAAGGTGCAATAAGACAGCCAAGTCTCCATCCAGGTGCTTTGGAACTCACTGCAAGAGAAGCAATAACCGAGGGCAACGACATGCATGGCATCATGCTTAGTCAAGCATGCAAAAGCAAACAAGTCACTCAGGGTCGCCATTTAGCAGGCCATCTGGTTAGTAACATTCGCTGAATATCATGCACAGGTTAGCTCAAAAAGCACACACGGACAAAAAACAAGTTGACTGAGGATCAGGAAAGCTGAGCAGAACATATGAATCTTTAGCTGACACTTAAGAGACACAAAGTAAATGCAGGCGGTGAGAGAAGCTGGAAGCAAGGTCCGCACTTACCGTGGGTAACCAGTAAAAGGCCAGGTGGCTGAAAGATTTAAATTTAGTGCAGCAAACAGGTGGTCGATTAGAAGCCAATGAGTGGATGGTTTGAGAGCACGCTCGAGGAGGAAAGAGGTCCACTAGGTTTTCTGGTGCAAGCAAGTGAAGCGGCCTGTAAGCCAGAGAGACAGAGAGAGGATCTTAAGTACTTGAAAGGGAAAGGGAGTCAGTGAAACTCAGACAAAAGTGGCATGATCCATGCATTAGTGATATCCCGTCTCGACTTTGATATGCCAGTACCCACAGGTCTTCTAGCCTGGGCAACAAGACCCTTAAAGTTGGTGCAAAACTCAACAGCTACGCATGTCTGCCGTGAATGTCGCAACTACCAAAATACGCCACTTCTCGCCAACCTCTACTGGCTCCACGTCGAACTGCATATCAACTTCAAGGATTTGGTACTTTTAGTGCCGTTCATTCTCTTGCTCCAGCCTACCCAATCAGACTACTTCTAAAATAGGTGAGGCATCATACCAACTACTCTTCTGACTCTAGTCGTTTAGCTGTGGCTCTAACCAGCTTAATATCCTTTATAGAGACAGTGCCTTTAGTCCTTTCGCTCTAAAATCCTGGAGCTAACACGACTGACATCATGACGTCCTTGACTTGACTAAATTTTTAAAAACTTTAAAAAGCAATCGTTCCTCACAGCGTTTGCTAGATTCGTATGAATTCTCCTGTGTGTGCTCACAGGTGCTGGCACTGTGCCCATTACCACTAACCAACTGACATGCTTCCTTTCAGCACATCTAAAGTGCCTTGAAAAAGACTTAGGTCTCTTAGGGTGCTGTACTGTACAAATGCCTAATTCTTATTATTTTTATTATTTATCAGCCATGCCAGTGACCTAAAATAAAACTAAAAAGTTGCAATCCACAATACCTACTCAGGTAGACCACATTACCACCTCTCAGTTTAACAATGATAATAATGACACTAAGAAGTCTTTTGTATATAGCCCCTTATCTCTATGCTAATGCCTCACAACTTCCAAGAAAATCCATAACCAATGGTTAGTGACATCATAGTTAGACTACCATGCCAAAAGCAAACAAGGCAAGTCTAATGCTTTGACAAGTCTAGTACTTCTTGCAAGCATAAGCACAAAGAAAGACACTCTGCTAAGCCAGTTAGACAGACCCTGAGACACTAGCATGTATTGGATAACACACACATGTAAGCATGCAAAGCACACAAAAAAAAAGATAAGTTAAGAGTGATGGCGACCTTCAAGCCAGAGAGAGAATCTCGAAGAAAAGATTCAATGCTTGATAGGAGTTGTGCAAAGCTCAAACAGAAGTCGTGCAAAGCTATGCTGTTGACGACAGACCAGTACTTGGTCGGCTTAGTTTGCACCAATTGCAGCAGACTAAGGGCACAAGGTTGCAGTCATAAATAAAGGGAATTGCAGTGATCTAGAGACGATGCCACAAATGCAAAAAACTACTCTGGCTCTTATCTAAGCAGGCCCTGATTTCGCCAATGCAACTAAGCTAAAATTAAGCCGACTTTACAGCAAAGGCAATGTGCTCCTGCACTGACAAGCGGTTTTGGAATAGCATGCCCATACTGGTAGACTTCAAGGGAGTGTTGTTAGATTAACTAATCTTGAGGGTGAGGTCTTCCTACTTGAGGGTGACACTAGGCTTGCCCCCATAATCGTAAGGTTGGCCATATCGTGGTTAAGCTTTGGGAACTGATTGGCCGTCCAAATGCATATGTCATCAATGAAGGCTACAAGGAAATAAAAGTAAGTCATACTCAGAGCATGGCTTAGAAGGTTCGAAAGATTGGTAGAGCAATCGAGATAGTTCCGACCAGCATAGAAATCAAAGTCAAAAATTTGCTTGGCTACAGACAGCCAAAAGATGGGCGCCTAAGACCGAACTCTAGGCACCCCGCAACTCAGGGGCTAACCGAGTGACCAACAGTCATTTAAATCTTCACTCTAATATGCTCTCACGTAGGACCTAACCTGCTAAGCTATGCGCCAAGAATCTGGTGGTCAACAACAAGAAATGCTGCTGAGAGATCTAGGAGAACTAGCACAGAGGCCTACAATCATTTTTCAGAAGGTAAACCCGAAACACAGATATTCGGGCCCTTACTGATCAGTTACCCCAATAGCCACTGAATGGCCAAGTATGTAATCTATCTACGGCTCAACTTCAGCATCCCCACCTCAATCGTCGAAATCATTGGGTGCTATGTGTACGGAAGCCGGGTTGCTTCGAGGGTCTGACACACAGCTGCCGGGCTGCTACGCAGACGATTGGGTGGCTCAGGCTAGGTCAAGATTCAGCTATTCATTTAGTAAATGTTCAGCCCCCTTTACAAAAACCTGGTTATGCACCTGACCAGGGGTAAGCCATGAAAGGAACCAGACCCTGACGTGACCTGAGTTGGACAATCATAGAACTAAAGGGGCATTTCAGGCAACAGGTCGCCTTGTCCCATGAAACTTGTCATTGATGGTTCAAGATGAGCCCATTCGGTGTAAGTCACGTATGAACAGCATGCTGCAACAGTAAAGCATGCTGCAACAGCTAGTAGAATGGCATGGCTAAATAAAGCATGAGTGCAACAAATATCCCACGAAGCTTTTTTGACTAGAATGACCACGTGAGTACAAGGACGAGGGTTATTGAGCCCTGATCCCTGGATTTACTCAAAGGGGTATATTCTAAAAGCGGTCTACATTACATTACAACAGACTTCATCTCACGCAACAACGAGAAGGTGGGAAGCAGAAGTATAGCAGAGTCATGAGAGCAGTTGAGGTAGTGAGTAGCAAGGAAGTAGCAGCTCAGGACCGCTGAAAAGGATGTGCCATAGTCGGCAGTAGGAGAGTAGTTGTTGTTGCTTAAGAACCGTGGAAGCGAGTTCCACAGTCTAGGACCTGCTGCAAAGCAAAAGCTTCTGTCGCCAACGGTCTTTAAGCCGAGGAATGGAACTGCTAATTTATTATTCATACAGGTGCTGAGGCTGGGAAGGCTGAAACTGGTGCAGCAGTTCAGCTAGGTATGGAGGAGCCAAGCCGTGGCTGGCCTTGTGGCTCAGCGTAAGAACTTTGCTCTGCAGGCTACCGAATGCACACCGAAAGCTGCCTAGGCCTTGAGTGCGGTATACAAACATCTTTCATGTAACATCCACACTGTCTGTGTGGCTTTAACAATAATAATAATAATAATGCACTTGATAAAGCGCCCTCAGATAACTTAATCTCTTTCTAGGCGCTTTACATTTGCTGCAAAGGGAACTGCGATTAAATGGTGAGTAATATCATGCTTGATAAACAACATGAATAACATGGTTAGGGGTGACATGCACAGGGTCAGCATGCAAATGTGGTTAGTGGCAGCATGCACAGTGTCAGCACGCATAAGCACATCAAGGACGAATCACAGGGACCCACTAAATGCTGTCCTAAATAGGTGTGTTTTTAAGTTCCTTTTAAATGTGGTCAGGTCAGGGGATGTTCTGACGCAGGTCGGGAGGGAGTTCCAGGCTTTGGGAGCATTGACTGTGAAGCTGATGTGGTTGGCTAGTGAAAAATTTCTTTGGAACAGGCTACTAGATTTCGAGCAGACTTATCAGGAGATATGCTTACTGAGGCAATTTTGAGCGTTCATCTTTCCAACTTCTGAGTAACAATAGGTTTGCTCATAACTAATTTCTGCTAGTAATTAGTACCGCTTGTTGAGTTACAGAAGGAGATGCACATCTCTAAGTATATCTCTAGGCTGTCAGTCTTATACAGATGCCACACAGCCATACTTGTGCTTTGATCCTACCTAGTCATGGTTGAAACTAATGTCACTCAGAAACTGGAAAGACTTAACTTTAAAAAATTGGCTCGGCCAGTGTATCCCCTATTGCTTATACACAGAATGTTGATGTTTGATTTGAAAATGACTTTTTGCTAGATGACCACAATACTAAGCAGTCAAGTCTGCGTACCTTCAGCAACGTGAAACTGCAAAAACTCAGGTGTGAGGGTAACACAGGGTACAGTAAGTAGTAAGTAGTAAATAAGGGTACCACAGCCAAGTTGTTCCACGCACTTGTGACTTAAAGTCTAGGAGCCTATAACATACTCTTTGCAGCAGGTCTTCCCGCCGGTGAAATAAGATGCTTATAGATAATGTGAAACTCGGCAGCCATGCTTGTCTGTCGTAAACATCACAATTACCATAAGTAAATAAAATAAATACTAGCTGATTTAACAGTCTCTTTTGAATAGCGACAGAAGAGCCTTTACGGCTATCACCACCGTTTGCAGTGGCGATAAAGGATCACCCACCGCAGGATTAGAACCCACGACCTCGGGACCGAGGTCATGAAAAGCAACCACCTTACCTAGTGTGCCATCACGTTATTAGGCCACTTCTCACCGACCTGCTCTGACACTGCATCGAGCAGATCATCAGCTTCAAGGTCACAGCTCTCACTTTTCGGTCCTTTCATGCTCATGTTTTGGCCAACTTATCTAAAGCACTTAATTCTTAGGCATTCCTTCACACCATCCACTAATCAGACTCTGATGGTCTAACTAGTCCTCTAATAGCTAACTACAAACTTTCAAGACTGCACCTTTAGTTACTATGCTCAGAAGCCTGGAACTCACTACCCACTGACATCACGACTGATTTTAAGACAATGAAAATAAGCAAAAAACCTCACTTGTTCTTCAAAAAATTTGCTACCTCCATGTGAACTATCATTCGTGTGCTTAAATGTGCTGAAAGTGTGCATTATGATCACAAACCAGTTTTTTCAGCCTACCTACAATGACTGGAAAGAGATTTATTTCTCTGATGCCACTATCTAAGAATACTAGTATTAATATTACTATAACAGTTATTATTATTACCCTCGCTGCCCTAATTAGCAAGAAGAGGCAGCTACGGCGCCCCAGGACCACAGTGGATTATCAGAACACTGAATTTTGAGCTTCGCCGGTTACAATTTTACCTGAAAAGTCGTGCAGCGAGAGAGAGAGAGAGAGAGAGAGAGAGAGAGAGAGAGAGAGAGAGAGAGAGTAAACTTCTGGCGTATTCTGGCGCCTGACCAGCACCACTTCCGCCAACCCCTATCCCACAGCACCAAACCCTATCCCACAGCACCAACCCCTATCCCACAGCGCCAACCCCTATCCCACAGGGCTATGACTGTAACCGATAGTTCACGTGACATGCTGATAGGTTATGGTTCCCTGCAGGGCTTCTCAGAGGCCGTACTAGCTTAATTTCCACCGTAATCCTAGCGCTGTGAAGCGGCGAGGCGGCGCTGAGACACGGACCTGTAGACTTGCAGCAGGTGGTCGCGAAACTCCGCGGTGGGACGGTCGGCAAACACCAGCGCTCTCGTCAGAAGCTCGCCTTTACTGCCATGCTCGCCGAGGCAAAATAGCCTGCACGCTGTCCGTAGCTCTTCGACGTTCAGCTTGTTTACGATGCGCTGAAATAATTCACACGCGAGCGCGCGTGCCGTCGCATCGTCTGTCGCGCGGCGGCGCCAGAAATAGGCGGGAACGAGAAGCATTCCTAACACAGACGCACAAAGAAACCCAGAAGCACAAGAATCCCACTAGCAATGATTTAAAGAGGCTTTGATGCCACGATGAAGGCGTCGGGGCAGAGCGGAGACGACCGTGCAGACGACACAGTGCAGCGACGGCGGCGAGAACGAAGAGACGCGAGCTCGCCTTTCGCGCACAAAGACGCGTAAATCAGCGGTAGCGCAGCCCGTCACCGCCACCGGAGCCGACTGAAAATGACGGCACGGCTCTATTGGCTAGCCGCTTTTACATCGCACGATACACAACCCCACCCTCAGCCAACCTTGAGCTCCTGCGCGTCGCCCATGTGGGGGCTAGCCGGTCACTTCCGGAAGTGCGTGGGTCAACCGGAAGTAGAAGGTCAGCCGGCCATCGCCGTGAAAAAAAGGCAGTCGAAAAGGGTTGGCGGCAGCGCGCTGGTGTACGCGACCCCCGACCTCCGGACGTGCCTGTCAGCATGCCGTAGGTTTCTACAAACACCGCTTAGGAGGACGTTTGCTGGTTTCCCAGCAAATCTGTGAAGACTTTTTGGCGTGCCCGTCGAACGTGCGGAGCTCTTTGCTTTTTCGTCAGGCTTCCGGCCGCGTCCTGCGTCCCAGCGTAACGACTAGTTTCAATGAATACGTCCGCGCAGTCACAGTGGCGCTTTTGAAATGGTGCTCTCGCACTGCTCGTGCGAAACCGGACCGGGAGGACGATCACTTTTGGAATCCATTCGCGGCTTTCTGCACACTCGCTCTCGCTAGGTGTGGGCGCAATAGGCATGCTTACGAAGGATCGCAGGCGAACCTTGCGAGCCGAATTCAGCCACGTGCTTTCGGCCGCGTCTCATCGCCTCAACTAAACGGCAGAGTCATCTTCCGGCCTGCAGTAAAGCCACACCGTCGCGACAGTTCATCATCTCTTCGTTGCTCTCGGCGATAGGGGACAAAAATCCGGTAACTACCCCCGCCCCCCCCCCAGCATCGACCATCATCTGGACGAAGAGCTTACCTCCCCGGTGGGAAGTAGGAAAATGGCCAAAAGCGTAGGCTGGGGACGGAGACCATATCCATAGGCCATAGACCTTAAATGTGTGCCTCCGCTTCATCTCTCGATGCCTAAATGGCCTCCAGCTGTTTTTACAAACATTCAAAACGCCAGTATTTACCCAAGCTTTTACTTCTTGATGGATCCATCAGCTTCTCCAAGTTAAGAAAGTTAACACCGTGGGGCGCCGGTCAGGAACTCGCCGCTACTGATTTAAGAGACAGTCCACGTGACCCCGAACGCGATGCGTACGTCTTTAGACACGGCGGAGTGTCTTGGGCCGCGATAGCTCACGAGGTCAAGTGCTCGCCCTTCACGACGGAGGCCATGGGTTCGAGTTCTGCAGTGGGCGATCCTTGATTGACAGCTGCAAGCGTCGGCGATAATCGTCAGGGCTCTTCTGCCGCTATGCAAATGAGGCTGATAAATCGACCAATGTTTTCTTTTTTAAGAAATGGTGTGAATAACTGGAGCCCGCTGCCGCTGCGGCTCCCGCTTAGCAGACGTAACACTTCAAGATGCCTGCACGGCGTCAATTACGCAAAGTCGATAACGACAAGTGGCCAAGCGCCGGTTAACCTGTAGCCGCGAAAGTGTCAGTCCCCCCCCCGTCGCTCTACCGGTGGACTGCAAAATGCAGAGCTGTGGTGTGGCTAAAACCACAAGCGGCCACCACAACTGGGCGCTGAAAGCGACGGTTTATCGTGGGCCATTTAGTAACGGTTACGCGCCGGCGAAAGCGGTTTACGCGGCGTGAACCGGTCTGCCCGAGTTAACTTCGAGAACTCCCGAGTTCCGAAAACCTACCCTATGCCCGCGATCGCCAGCGATGGTCCCGACCACGAAGGCGGACCGCTACAGCACCCCACGGTACTAACAGCTAACAGTGTAGCCGGTATAACGTAACTGCGCAGTCTAAGTTGCACTTAGCTGTTCGTCGCACTAAGTTCGAACTCGCGTACTCTCGAAGCGCAGTCTCTCGCATCGACTGTGGAAGATGCAGCCCCGAGCTCTGTCGCTCGTCTGTCTTACTCTCTCTCTCTCTCTCTCTCTCTCTCTCTCTCTCTCTCTCTCTCTCTCTCTCTCTCTCTCTCACTCTCTCTCACTCTCTGTCTCATCTGAACTCCTGAAACTCGCGCGTAGCTGCTATTTTCTCGGACCCCGCTCTCGGTATCCGTTCTCAGGGTTATTCGTTTCCGACTGTAATTTATTAGATGGCTCCTGCGCCAGCTTGCCATCCTTTCACTCTTTGTCTAGTGGAGTACATTCCTCGGTCGACATCGCGACCGCTCTTTGTCTGCCAAAAACTCTATTCTAACCTGAGGGGATCTCGCTGTCAAATTGAAACTTCGCTCCTATCCTGGTTAGCTAATGTGTCCCCTACGGCTGATCTGAGAGCTGCCCCTTTACAGACCATCGGAATCACTAGGAATAGAGGTTTGAATTGGAGGTTAATTAAGGTGCTTGCCTTTGATGACCGAAGTTTTGCGGTCAGTGCATTCGATGACCTAGGTCGTGCCTTTTTTTGCCCTGTGACGTATGCGTAGCACATGGATAGTGATTAAGTTCCCTAAGAGTGCAGGTTAACCTACAGGATCGCTACGAATTGAGGCATTATTTTAGCTTGTTGGCGGCCAGCACTGTAAGAAAATATTCTGTGGTCACCCGCCCATTTCTCAACCAATAGTTGTTAGTATTGCCGGCGGCCTTCAAAGAATAACATACAATATAATATAAATATCAAATACGTATATAATGCAAAAATAATGCGTCGGCACGCATAGTGTGTGTTTCTTTGCCGTATCGCCTTGAAAAGACTGGCTAGTCTTCAGGTTCATACTTAGTTCTGCCTCTTTCATCTCTGTGTAACTAGTATTAGCATTCTTCCACAATGTTAACTACTCGTTACGCAGAAAGCTTCGTCCTAGAGGAGTACGGCTTTGTAAGTAACTATGCACAGGAGGCTATGCATCTTTACTTGGATGAGCATTAGGAAACTCAAAAAAAGCTCAAGCTCGCGAGCTCGGGATCGCATAATATCTCATTGACCTTGGTTAGAGCGAGCACATGGCCACTGGGTCAAAACGGCTCTCTAACAAGGCGCATATACGATCTTTTAGGTCTTATCTACTGATGCATCTACTCGGCACTACTTTCCCCAAGTCTTTGTAATCTTGCCACTTAACTCCTGTGTGCTTTGTAGGCTTACGTGTTTAAGATTCAGGGCATGTTAATAACCAGGGGTTTTACGAACCAGTTGCCCTGAGACAGCTCTCAAAATATGGCTGATGTAAAATCTAAACGTTTTACTAAATTGTCTCCAAAATCCTTTCCACGTGCCAGATTTTAGTTTCAGGAATTCTACGGGGTGGTTCTGAAGGGATTGAGAAATTGTGGCCTATCTCCGCCGTGAATGCTGGTGGGCAACTTGGACGGATGGCTTGTATGACATCATTTAAAAAGAACTTAGAACATACCTATTTAGGACATCATTGAGTGGGTCCCTGTGATTCGTCCTTCATGTGCTTATGCGTGCTGATACTGTGCATGCTGCCACTAACCATTCTTGCATGCTCACCCTGTGCATGTCACCCCTAACCATGTTTTTTTCATGTTTATCAAGTATGATATTATTCACCATTCAATCGCGTTTCCATTTGCAGTAGATGTAAAGCGCCTAGAACGAGATTGAGTTCTCTGAGGGCGCTTCATCAAGTGCATTATTATTATTATTATTATTATTGCATCGCATATTTTGTCAGCCTTTGGACGCACATTCCATATCGGAACCCGATGAATAATTTAAATGAACAATTCAGCGTCGCAGCTGCCATCCACAGTGTGCAAATGAATTCGATCCGCTTGGCCCGATACCAGCTGAATGTTTTAATCGTTTGGGTAGCCGGTTCTTTCTACAACGTCACCGGCTATTCGCAGAGAAGCTTGGAGCGTTCCGTTGCTCACCGACTCATTCTAGAGCATTATGTTAGCTTCATGTCCTTGGAAGGTATATACAGCGTTGCTATCTTGCTGGCGCAGTATCCTAAGGGCATTTTGCGTCGCTCCTTGAGTAAAAAAGCCGTTCCTTAACCCACAGCCCGTATCGTGCATCTTTTTCTCACCCGCTGCGAACAGTTAGCTGCGAGAGTACTATTTTGCCTGTTCTTCGCTACAGTATGTCATAATTATCAGTACACGGAATGAAGAATCAGTTAATCTAATTCAAGCAAAAAGCGCATATAAAGAGATTGAGTTCTCCGAGGGTGCTTTATCAAGTGTATTATTATTATCAAGTTAGAAAAAGTTCTCAAAAGATTAATTATATCATTAAAGTAAGACGATATGATTGCTTACCAATAGATGGATCGCACGCGGAGGAATCGAACAATTAAGTCTATAGAATTGCGATTCAGACTAAAGGACAGCGGAATTAGCGGCCAAACCAACAGTGAACGGAAACGCACGCCCCTCCCTTAGTTACTTGTTGGCCATCAGGGTCCAAGCCATAGTGACCGCTTACATAAATTCCACGTTGAGTAGTGACATTAACAGGTGCCTATAATTTCTAAGGAACGCACATATTATAAAAAATATATAATTCAAAGTAATTAATGCAACTTCTACTTTTAAACTAAATACGACCAATCTTCTTTCCTCACGGTACACGCCGGATGTGTTGTTAAGGAAAGCCCGATTAGGAGCGCCATTTTCAAACAGTTAACTTAACATTCATACCCGCCTTCCGCGAGTCGCCTTTCGAAGGAGCGCAAGGTGTCTTTAGCGACTCTCTAGTCATGAATAGGAGTCTATGAATAAAATTCTTTCGAGCAAAATAAATTGTCGCTGAGGAATCAGCGTCAGAATTGGACACATTTCGGAGCGAGAGTAACCCTGATTGCTACAGGACCCTACGTTAAAGTGGTAAGTGATGGGGTATTGCGGAAATGGCCAAGGGAATTCCTATGAACGTGGCCTCATATATAACTTCCTACACTATCTTGATGGTATAGTACGCTAGCCTAGCGCTCCAGTATGCCTCTTGCTCCTAGATTTTGATTCAATTTTGTCTATTGCACTTGTGAGAAATGGTCATCGATTGCACGTGGGATTGTCCGATAATGCGCTTATTAATTCTGCGAAAGTAAGCGTAAAAATACCTGAAAAAGTTTTTGTTTGTGGTGCACTTGATCGATCTTCACTAGAACGATTCTGGTATCTAAATTTCAAGATGCTGTCTGGCTTGCATGTCGCTTCACTCGCTCCCTCGCCTTGTCCGATCTCAGTGCATCTGCAATGTGCTCCCACACTCCAGCTTCTCAGAATCTAATCGTGTCACCGCCCATCGCTCTAAACTGATTTTTTGGGAGATCGATAAGCAAGTACGGACCGAAAGTCTAGAGCTTATTGCTGGCTATGGGTCCTACATGCCCCATTTAAGTCTCAGCTAAAGACGCATTTTTGTTCCTGTGTGCCTTGTGTGCTTACCTGTGCATGATTCAGTGAATCCTACTAACCAGAAGTCCTACTAACCGGTGGCCACAAGTGCCTTCATGTTTGTCGCAGCATGCTGGCCTTACCATTTTCTTTGTTTGCTTTTGCATGTTTGATATCGGGCATGTCTTTAATTCTTCTGTATTGATTATACTATTATACTGCAACAAGTAGTAAAGCGTCTTGACAGAGATTTAGCTCGTCTGGGGCTTTTAGTAAACGACCTATCATTATTATTATTAGTATAATTATCACATGCAAATTGCCCATCCCATTGGTTGACTCTGAGTTGTAATACGAGGGTGTGAAATTGTTATGCCTTTAAAAAGGCGTTGTCTTGCAGCAATAATTCTTCAGCATGCTCTTTCTTTCTGTTGGATTGACTTTCCTTCATCGTGCGAAAAAGCACATTTCCCCATATAGCATTGACACAGATGTAACTACCCACTTAATCGACTCAAGTTAGCATCCAACAGGTTTGGCCAGTTGTCTCCTTTGCTGAAAGAGCTTAGATGGCTGCCGGTTTATAAACGGATACAGAGCAAAGTTTTTACACTGATGCACAAGGCCCGCCTCGGCCTGGCTCCTTCATACCTAGCTGAACTGCTGCACCAGTTTCAGCCTCCTCGTGCTCTCTGGTCCTGTATGGACAATACATTAACTGTTCTATTCCTCCGCTTAAAGATCGCTGGTGACAGAAGCTTTAGCTCTGCAGGTCCTAGACTGTGGAACTCGCTTCCACAATTCTCAGGCAATGACAACTACTCTCCTGCTGCCGACTATGCCACATCCTTTCCAGCCATCCCGAGCTGCTGCTTTCATGCTACCCACTACCTCAACTGCTCTCGTGACTCAGATATGCTTCTCACTTTCACTTTGTTGCGTGTGATAAAGTCTGTTGGCTACCGAATGTGTACCGAAAGCCGCTTAGGCTGTGAGTGTGCTGCACATAACTCTCCTGCGTTACACCCACATAGTCTTTATGGCTTTGTGGAGTTACAGATGGATATACATTACATTAAATTACACCACCTAGTGATTTTTGCAGGGATGTACAAATGATTTTTCTATCTTTTATTTTCAGAAAGATAGACAAGATTGGGAATTCGAGGTAGCATCCTTCCTTGGGTCTTCAACATCTGCTTCTTGTCCCATATCCACCGAAATATCCACCTTTAAGCCTGCTGCTCCTGCTGCCGTCACCTCGAAGGTTGCCTTTCAGGCTTAGAGTACTAAGTAGCCTTCTAGACCCCATACCTACCGTTCTTCTTTTGAGTTGCCTAGATTTACTGCTGCCTCAGACAATTGGCTTAGTAAATTTGTGCTTAGCCTCAGGTTTCATCCCGGCATCTTTCAAAGAAGCTAGTGTCAGGCCAATCATTTAGAAGTCGGCACAAGATCAGGAGGACTTGAGTAACGTCCACCTAGTCTCCCTGTTGCTATTCCTGTGAAAGACACTGGAATTAGTAGTGGTAAACCAGTTGAACACTTTCATTAGAACGTTAAATCTATTAAGTTAATTCCAATCTTTTAAAGAAAACCACTTCACAGTCAGTGCTGCTGTGAGTGTATATACGTAGGCTTTCTTAGAAGAGCTGAATTGGATAGAGTCTCTCTGCTAGAACTTCGTGGTGGCTCTTGATGCAATCGGTCAAGTCTTTGAGCGCCAGTATCTTGCCTGAGCATCTCTTGCACTGCAAGGCAATGGTTTAGCTTCTACCCCAGTTCGAGAATGGAGAGAGTAGATGTCAGCAGCTAAGTAGGGTCATCTAGTAAGCTTTTAGAGCATGGTTCACCTCAGGCATCTTTTCTAGGTCCACTTCTTTTCGAAATTTATACTTTACCTTTTGCCGATGTAATTACCTATACCGCAATGTAGGCTTTGATTTTTATGCAGACGACACACAGCTCTACTTTGGGCTTTGCTCCTTCCTTCCAGCATCTCGAACTCTCTCTTCCTGCATGCAGTATGCATTGCTGAAATTCGTGCGAAGATGGCAGCAAACTTTCTCAGACTGAATGGCTATAAAACCAACTCACTAGCTATGGGCAAACCTAAGCATTACTCATAAAGGGGGAAGCCTTTACCTCAAAATGGCTCGGTCTGCACATCTCTTGCAACAGTTGCTCACAATCTATATATCATTCATTTATATAGCGCCCCAAGCGAACTTAATCTCTATTCAGGCGCTTTACATCTGCCTCGGGGCTCGAGCCCACGACCTCTGTCAGACCTTGGTCTGGGCGAGCACCTTAACCGCTAGACCAAACCAGCTATGTTCCAAACTCACCTTTCTGTAGATGAAATAGCAGCTCTACAATAAAAATGTGCCTACTTTCATTAATGTAATACTGCAAGAATTCGAACGTGTAAGAATAATGCAGCCAAGCTTGTTCATGCATCAGTGACGTTCTATCTAGCCTTCTGTAATTCACTTCTTGAAGGTCTTCCTGCCAGTGAAGTAATATGCTTGCAACTGGTGCAAAACTCGGCAGCTAAGCATGTCTGTCGTGCAAATCGAAACTGCCACATTAAATACTTCTCATTGATGTGCACTGGCTCCCCATCAGGCAGTGTATCGACGTCAATGTCCAGTCCGGCACCTTTAGGTCTCTTCATTCTCATGCTCCGGCTAAACCTAACTGAACTACTTACCTAATCATGCTTCCTGTTGCATGCTGCCTGCTCTGCTTGCTCTTGCCATTTGTTTATGATAATAGTAATCACAATATGCTTGTATGTCACCCAATGAGAACTAAAGCTCTTTCCAGGCACTTTGAACTTGATGGATTGGAAGCATTGTCAATTGTTTGTGCCTCTTACTTGCTTCAAATCCTTTGGAGACCGTGCCTCCAGTTCCTATGCCATCCAAGTGTATTACTCACTACCGACTAATATCATGCCATTCCTTGATTGGATGGCATTCAAAAAGAAGCTATACATGCACCTGGTCCTCACAGCATTTGCTGGATCTGTGAGAGTCATCCTTGGTGCGCTTTTGCCTGCCGACAGTGTGCATCTTGTCATCACTAACCAGGCGGCATGCTTCCTTTCCAGCACATGTAAAGTGCCTAGGAAGGAAGGCAACAAGTTCTCTTTTGGCAAAAAACACGTTCCGGGTTTCGTCTGCATTCACGGTCCATCTTGGCTGCGTTTGGCATAGCCTCACAGCTGCCCTCAGCCCCGATAATGAAGTGCAGCAGCAGCCGTCTGGCGCCTGTTGCTCAGCCGCGCCTCCCGTGCCTGTTGGCTTCCGATGGAAAGCCACAGCTGGTCGATGCCGACAGGCCACCCCTGTGGACGACGGGTCTGAGTGCTTGCTAAAAGGGGCTGCTGTCAGTTAGCTCGTACCAGCCATTTTGCCCATATCCTCGCTGACCTTGCTGCACTCGAATCGTCACTGGCGTGACTTTAGTCTCTCTCGGAGGAGCAACATTTAACGCTGCTGAAGCTCCTGCTGTCGAAGCTGAGCAAGAATGGCGATTTCTTTTGCACTACAATTTGCACCTTTATTTTGGAGCCCGCGGCTGTGCGTCTTCGGCTGGCTGCTCGGCAGGGATATTTCAACCTGTCAAAACAGGTTTACTGTTTAGCAAATCTAAAAGTATAAACTCGTTTAAAAAGTGACATGCCTCTGTGGACAGCTCCACTGAAAGTGCGCTCGACTGAATACTGCTCTAGCCGAAAGTGCACTGTTCTAGCAGCCTTTCTTGGCCTGTAGAGAAAATGGACACCCCATCTGAAGGAACACCCTGAATCTGCAACTCCGAAGCCTCTGGAATAACAGTATATATATATATATATATATATATATATATATATATATATATATATATATATATATATATATATATATATATATATATATATATATATATATATATATATATATATATATATATATATATATATATATATATATATATATATATATATATATATATATATATATATATATATATATATATATATATATATATATATATATATATATATATATATATATACACCCCCAAACCCCGGCAGCCTCTTCCGGGAGGCCACCACGATTCCAGCAAGGGGCTTGAGAATTGAGAATTTAAGAATTGAGAATTTGAGAGACTTGAAAATTTAGTAAACACAATTCTGAAATAATACAAAATATTACAATATACAATAGAAAAAACAATATATATATATATATATATTCTCAATTCTTAAATTCTCAATTCTCAAGCCCCTTGCTGGAATCGTGGTGGCCTCCCGGAAGAGGCTGCCGAGGTTTGGGGGTGTTGGGTGGGATGGGGAAGGGGAGATAAAGGCTCAATCGATGCTAAAAACTCTCTTGTTGCACACAGTCTTTGCCCTGTTCACGTGAATTGTCCTTTGTATTCTTGTTCCAGCTGAAATTTTGCATATTCTAATGAACCAATTGGTATTCTGCCTTTTCAGTATATGTAAACATGATTTGGTTCCCTTGGTATGCTGTAGAAATGTTATATCATTATTATTTGGTCACATATGGCAGCAGGGCGGCTGTCTGTAGCAGTGTCCTGACTATTGACCATATACTATTTAGGGTGTAGATCACCTGTGTTTTAAGAATGTGTGCACATGAAATGGCTTATTACAATCATGGGTGCATGAGAAATCCCAAAGAAAACATTACATGCTTGTCATGTATTCATTCTGCACCACCCTGTTCTTGATCCTCGGCTATACGATATTCGTTGGTAGCTCAGGCTAGATTTCAGCGATTGCATGTGGAGATGCCACCACGGCACATTTTTCCAATAAAGAGTCCCATCCCAAAGCCTCTTGTCAGATTCCATGTTATTCATTTGGATGCCCGAGAACACGTTGGGGTCTGCCTGCCTAAAGGCCAGTGCCAGCAACTACATATTCGGTGATTCGTTTGAGATAGCTGGAGCAAGAAATTCCCCTCCGACTGTACAATCATGCTAAATTATATTTATACTTGGCATCGCAAGCGGAGATAACAAGCAAAACGTCTGTGCTAAGAAAGCTGAGCAGCAGGTACAATTACTAGTGTGGTAAGTGTATGCCATGCTGTTGCTGTGTATCCTCCTTCTTTTGCTGGAGTTTCACAGATGATGATGTAATTTATGAATTGAGAACTACTCTGCCACTTTAGCCATCATATCTTTAAATTGCAGCGCTAACAGCTTGATGTGAGAAGACCCAGTCAGTCATTCCCAATGAAACCAGGGATTCAATAACCAATAGTTGATAATCCATGGTTAAGGTGCTTTAGTATCCACGGGCTCGCGCTGAAACTTAAGGTGATTCGGCCTAATGCTAGCTGATTGTTGTCAGTACTAATTGACTCCACCGAATACCACTTCGAATGGTGTTTCTCTGTTAATACACACATGTATGCCCCACCTCTCATGTTATCAGATTTCGTTGCGACGATCGAGGTTCAGAAGCTATTGGCTCTTGGATCTATGCACTTCTGTCCGGCTTTGAGTAGTCATGGTAGTCTATATTTTGTATTCAATGACTTTGGGCCATTGGTCACAGATCTTTTTGCCATGCTGGTCAGAGGCTATGGGAGTCACTTCCACGATTCGGATGCACCGATGCCATACTTTCTACTGCTGCCTCATCTGCCGCATCCTTTTTATCCGTCCTATGCTGGTGCTTCTTTACTTCTCTATTGCATTTAATGACCTCACTCTGCCCTGCTTCTCATTTAGATTGACTGTGGTTGGCTATCGAAAGCTCACCGGAAACTGCCTGGGCTGCGCTTGTGCTAAAGAAAACGATTCGGCATAACACCTGCTGAACGCTGGTGGCTTTTCGGACTGACTGGCAGGTGACATGCTTGTTTTCTGCAGACATAAGATTGATTGGTCTTAGTGGGGTTCTTGCCTACTGGTGATAGTGGTAACTCATTGCAATGTACTCTGCAGTTGTGTGCAAGCTGCTGTCGACTTCTTCAGTGCTGGTTCTCTGCAAGTTGCCTTTGCATTTGTCGTCTGTTGCCTTAGAAGGCAGTCAACCTGCCTGAAGTCCGTCTCGACAAGCACGCCCTGTCTGAACCATCAGTGCATATGTCACTATATGAGAATCCAATCGCAAGCTAGTTATTATCGCGAATATCCACGTGCTGCAATGTGACTCGGTTTCATTTGTCAGTCGAATTGTCTGCATGCAGGAGGAAGTGGCACCTGTGTTGACCTGAGATTACAGCACCGCGTACTGGTTTTCGGCAGCCTTGACCCTATGGATACAATTTCCATATTTAGGAGTCTTTTGTCACGAGCCGGTGAAGCAGCCTGGCTAAAGGTGGCCGCAGCTTGCACGTTTCTGCCACTCTCTATTCTCCAGGCAGTTTATGAGCAGTTTATTGTCTGAGCCGGATGCTAACCATGACAAGAGGTGACGAAAATGCCGTGGAGCTATTCTTGGTTGACTGCGGCATTGAGAACCTAAGGAATGTGTACCTTGACTTGCCCCAACTCGAAATGCTCAACCTGCATTCCAATTGCATTGCCAAGATCGTCAACCTTGATCGATTGCTTCACCTGCGAGTGCTCGATCTCTCATCGAATCACATATCGAAGATGGAAGGACTGGAGCACTTGCTGCATTTGCAGCATCTGAACATGGCCTGCAACGAAGTGGCTGCACTGGAAGGGATATCGAAGCTCACGTACGTGCGCCGCCACCGCTGCTGCCGCCGCCGACCATTCGTGGAGCAGACCCTTCGGAGTCTTCTGTTGTCTGCTCCGCCTACCGAGCGTCTGCTGCATGCTTCGTGCCAGCTGTTGGCTACGAGAAGCTGTCGGTGCACGCAGGCAGCGTAACCTCTCTCTCATGCATAGCAGGCTCGTAGAGGCTTGTTTGGGATATTTTAATAATAATAATAATGTACTTGATAAAGTGCCCTCAGAGAACTTAATCTCTTTCTAGGCGCTTTACATTTGCTGCAAAGGGAAATGCAATTAAATGGTAAGTAATATCATGCTTGATAAACAAACAAAATGAATAACATGGTTAGGGGTGACATGCACAGGGTCAGCATGCAAATGTGGTTAGTGGCAGCATGCACAGTGTCAGCACGCATAAGCACGTGAAGGACGAATCACAGGGATCCACTAAATGCTGTCCTAAATAGGTGTGTTTTTAAGTTCCTTTTAAATGTGGTCAGGTCAGGGGATGTTCTGCCGCAGGTCGGGAGGGAGTTCCAAGCTTTGGGAGCATACGAACGTATTTTACTAGCCGTCTTTTCGTTTTTTTTTGAGCCATGGCTTCGCACCGCTGCTAAGCACCTAAAAATCGGCTGCGTCATCCGCTGCTGTGTCACGTAAGCCAATTAAGAGAAGAGTGCCACGGTGGGTGTATCTGGGCTTGCCCAAACATGCCCAAAGCTTGCTCATCCACTCTCCAGGCCTTGCTAGTGTGGAGCCGCCAGCATCCGGGTAATTCCTTGACATGAGTGCTCTGCTTGCTTTGCATTGACACTATTGACCGCTCGATTGCTACCGGATATACTTCCTTCTCGGGCTTTGCCGTCGTGATACCAGCTCTTCTGATTCGAGACGTTGCAGCTGTGCCCGTAAACCACCGTCAAATCCTTTTCAGACCGCATCTTCATCCTGTTTGCTCTTAAAGCCTGGAGCTCGCTCTCGCCTGAGATGTCACGAAATCACCTGATTTGACTGTTTTCAAAAAGAAGCTACAAGCTCGCCTATTCCTCACGGTGCTTGCTCCATCCATGCTAAATGTCCCATGTGTGCTGAAAGTGCAAGTGTCGTTGCTAATCAGTCGACTTGCCGAGCTGGTTTTCCCGATGGTTAAGGTGCTATTGGTGACCAAGGTCTGGCTGAGTTCGTTGGCTCGAGCCCTATAGCATATGTGAAGCACCCGACTAGAGATTAAGTTCTCTTGGGGTGCTATAAAATTAATTGTAATTTTTTATTAATGCCTCTTGTCCAGCATATTTTAAGTGCCTATATAGAGATTTAGTTCTCTTAGGGTGCTATGCAACTTTCTTATTTCATTTTTATTTTTACTCATTGCCAGTCGAGAGTGCAAAGCTGGCTAGCAGACTTAAATTTGGCTGACTAGAAAGTTTATTCACAGGCCGACTTCGAATGAGACCCACTTTTCTTGAAGTGATGCTTCGATGGTATGCAGGGTGATGGAGTACAGATAAAAAGCGAATTGTCGCTCCACAAACGTGGTTCATTCTGCTCGTTGGATCGTGATACCTGCCTTTTTTTAGGAGACACGTGCATTGCATTCAGTGGTTTTCTTCTATGCAATGGCAGAGCCAGGGAGCAGGGGGTCAACTGCCCAACCCCCCCCCCCCCCCGTGGCAGGCCTTGGCAGGGGGCAAGGGTTCCTTGCCCCCCCTGCCAACCTGAACCCTTGCCACCCCCGACCGGAAGTTTTTGGCTCCGCCCCTGATTTTATGTGTCCTCACTTGTAATGAGATGAGAGTTGCAATGCTATGTGGTTTCACTTTACATGTGACTCGTTCGATAGCTATATTATTGGCGATATTGAACCTGAAAGTTACATTTCTTTATTTACCAGATTGAAATAGGTGCTGACCTCAGCATTGAGGGCTTCAAAGCTGAAGTAGCAGCTGGCTCTGTAAAGTTTTTAATTTGGATGACTAATCACCTGATGAAATTATTCGAACAATGATAAATATATAAGAAAATTGTAGCATATTGTCAATCGGTATCATACCGAGCTTATGATATATTATCTCAACTAATTAAAGCAAGAAAGTCTGTCACGTGGCAAGATGGCACGCTTCCGTCAAACAGCATGATAGGGAAGCGTTGTCTTCCGTGACAGAACTGTTATGGCTCAGAAAAGCGAGTCCACAGGCTGCAGTGAGCCACTCGTATTATATGTTAATATCATAATAGAGAGTAATCCCTAAAGTCAAGACAGCAAGTTTCGTAATGGTTAGAAGCAACTGAGAAAATTAGTCAAGCAATCGATGTTTTATGAAGGGTGCATTTAAAGAAACAAGCATGCTAGAAATGCACTCCGAAGTTTTTTCACATAAAAGGAAAGCATTACAAATGATCGTGGGAACCCTGTTGAGTCCGAAAGTAAACCGGAAGCAAAACATCCACAAATAAAAAAATTACCAATCTGCATCATATGCGAATTTTTGTATCAACTTGCTGAACCTTGGCACATCAAGGTACATGTTTGTAGCTAGTTGAGGATTCATGCTTGTAACTTTCCAGCTGTTTCAGCAGCTATCGACGTTTGTGCCTTGTAAATTTCATGGCTTGGCCAATACTTCACCGATTGGCATGACATTTGGAATATGGGTAGTGCTCTGCTTGTGCATTACAAATCTATTTCATCTTGGATTTTTGTTGAGTAAGTGTTGTTGTAATCTGTCTTTTGGGTCCTTGTGTGTGTGTGTGTGTGTGTGTGTTTGTGTGTGCGTGTGTGTGCGTGTGTGTGTGCGTGTGTGCGCATGGGTGCGTGCGTGGGTGCGCGTGTGTGCGCCCGTGTGTGTGTGTGTGTGTGTTCACGTGTGTGCGTGGGTGCGCGTATGTGCGCCCGTGTGTGTGTGTGTGTGTGTGTGTGTGTGTGTGTGTGTGTGTGTGTGCCTGTGAACCAGCCTACCTATCACATCTACTCCCCCACCAGGCTAAGCATTGTACCACTCGGTTTTCGGGATCTGATCGTTTACCTAACATCGTACGAACCTCAAATTTTTTGGGGACTCGCTTTTCGGGATATGATCGTTTACCTATAGATCATACGAACCTCAAATCCTTTGGGGACCGTGCCTTTAGTTCGTTTGCACCCAAAGCCTGGAACTCACTTTCGACTTCACTTTCTGACTTTCTCGTCATTCCCTGACGTCAACACATTTAAAAATCAACTAAAACATCTATTTATCACAGCATCTAGTGGGTCCGTGTGATTCGTCTTTTAAGTGCTTATGCGTGCAGACACTGTGCATGCTGCCACTAACCATACTTGCATGCTTACCCTGTGCATGTCACCTCTAACCATGTTATGCTTGTTGTCATTGAGCATGCTACCACTAGCGATTCGATCGTGCTTTGTTTGCAGCAAATGTAAAGTGCCTAGAAAGAGATTGGATTCTCCAAGGTGGCTATTTCAAATGTATTATTATTATTATTTGAAGTCGATTTTCTGCTTTACTCATAATGATCCCAAATTACCTATTGAGCTGCTTGTCGAGCATTGGGTGTCCTTTCAACTAACAGTCCCTTGCTTGTAGGTCACTCGTGGTACTGAATTTATCCTACAACGTGGTCACGGACATCGGTGGCTTGACCGCCTTACGAGGTGCAGAATACCAGCTTCAGCTGGTTGAGCTGCAAGGGAACAGACTTTCTGATTTGCGGCACGTCGCCGAATCGGCTCGACATTGTCGACGTTTGAAGTACCTGGTCCTCGAAGATTCGGCTGCTGACAATCCAGTATGTCTAGTTCCAGGTATGAGGAACTCGGGTTTCCCTCAGCTTGGAGTTTCTCGTAGCACCACTAGCGGCGGACTGCCGAACTGTGTCAAGCCTTCGCCACTAAATTCGCTCTCTATGTCGTTCGTCGCTGTCGTTGCAGCTGCTCCACTTCTTGTTTATGTTTCAGGATACAAAAGCTTGATCTCCAGCTCAGCTCCGGGCATCGTTTCACTAGCAAAGCAGGACGTGCCCGAACGGCTCTTGTTTGCGGCAAGCGCCGGTATGCATCAAGGTAAGCTAGCTAGCTAGAACAGCGCAGGGCCCAACTAGTGGCCTGTGCTTTGTCGAGGTTGACTTATCGCGACCATGCCGATGAGGTACGAGGATGACATTTCTTTCCCCAGATGATCTCAACGATTCCGAACCCGACAGCGGGCCAGCAAAGATAAGCGTCGACGTGTGCACACCGTTCATCGACTTCGTGCTGCAGCAGCGCCGAGCCACCGAGCCACCTCGAGCAGCACCAGCGGTGCTCTCCGCTGAGCGCTCCGAAGCAGCAGCACCAGCTGCCGCTTCGGAGGGCGCGCGACGTGCGGCGGCCGCCGCCGCAGCTGCGCATGCTATGCCTGCTCCGGACGGCTCCAGCCCGTCGTCTGCTAGCACCGAAGATACGCCTCGCGCCAACCAACCGCCCGGCATGCCGACCAGTCGGGTGAGTCGGGCCGAACGATGCCCGGCGTGCTTCGTTGGCTGCTTCGGGCGGGCCTCCGTTGGCCGCCTCTTAAATAGACACTTTCGCTTCGAGAGCAGGAGCACGCCCTGCGGGCCAAGCTGGACGAGCTGGAGAGGGAGCTGCTGGCGGGACGGCTGGACAGGCTGGAGCGGCAGCTAGCCGTGCTGGCCGCTCAGCCGGCCAAGGTGAGGCCTCGTCCTCCTCGTCCTCGTCCTCCTCCTCCTCAGTCGAGCTGTGCTTGCTGCAATCTCCAGTTGTGTCGATGCTTGCATGTTGTTTCCAATGAGCAACCCAGCGGTGCTGATGTATTAGCGTCCGTCCTGTGCTCTTTAGCTGACGCTGTAAGCTGATACCTTATTAAGAAGTGAATGCAAGGCATATTCCATTTGGGTTTTAGAGCCAATCAATCACTCCACTGAGTCCGTGCTGCTGTGGGTGTATAAGAACAGATCAGGAATCTAGACTTTCGTAGTCACTCTGATTGCTTTGCTAGATCTTTTGGCAGCATTTGATACTTTTGATCACCATGTCCTTCTTGATCGCCTCTCATCTCGCCAGGGCATCTGGCACTGCTCTACTGTAGTTTAGGTCCTACTTTAAGTGGGAGACTCCAAAGCATGGATGCTGGCAGATAGCGGTTACTCAATGAGCCTCTAAAGTGTGGTTTACCCCAGGGATATGTGCTTAGTCGACTTCTTTTCAAAATTTATACTCACTCTCTTGCCAATGTAACCGCCAAGCACAATCTAGGCTTTCATTTTAATGCACATGACGCAGCTTTGATCCCTTCCTGCCTTTCAGCAAATCAAATTCTCCCAACTCCTGATTGGCACGTGGATGGTAACAAACTTTCTCAAAATTAATGACGAATCAACCAACTTACTAGTCAAGGGCAGCCAGAGTGTTTCATAGAAATTGAAAAACGTAACCTTCAGAACAGGCTTGACCAGCATTTCTTCTGTAGCATCTGCACGAAATCTGGATGTACTGTTCCAAGGTGACCTTTCACTGAACGACCACAGTACACCATAGTCAAGTCTGCCTACTTTCAGCTATGTAATGTTGCGAAAATTCCGACCTGCATAGACAAATGTATCACAGCCAAGCTGGTCTATGCATTTGTGACATCTGTCTCGACTTCCGTGACTTACCACGCGAAGGTCCTCCTGTCTGTGCGATGAGATACTTATGGTTGGTGCAAAACTCAGCAGTTGCCACATTCTCACCACTTCTCGCCAGCCTTCACTGTTCCCCTTCATGCAGTGTATTGACTTTAAGGCTTTGTGGCTCACTTTTAGTCCCATCATGTTCTTGCCTACCAATCACAACTACTTCCCAATCTGGCTACCATTCGCTCCTCTGACTCGAGTCGTTTAGCCGTGCCTCGAACCAACCGCAAATCCTTTTTGCCTTTAGTGCATATCCTACCAAAGCCTCACGGTGTCGCGATATCCATTGAAAATATGACAATTTCAGAAGAAGCTAGAAACACAACTGTTCTTCAATGCAAATGCTGGGTCCATGTAAATCGTCTCGTGTATGCTTTTGCATACTGACATTGTGCACAGTATCACTAACCAATTGCCATGCTCCCTTTACAGCATATGTAAATTGCCTATTTACTACTCTGAGGTGCTATATATTGTTGAGGGTCTTTTAATAGTATGATCATTTCCATTGTACACGAATTTTCTTTACAGGTAGATCAGTCGGACAAAGAGGTACAGAATGAGGACTCGACTAGTGCAGAAAGTGCTGGCACTACGGAGCAGCAAGGTATACATACATCCGATTACATACATGAGGGGAGGCATCGGCTCACCATGTGTGCCAAATGCATGCATGCATGCATGCAGGGTCGTGCGACACAATGCACCCAGCATGTTCCACCTGTTGCTAGTGATGCCTACGTGTCCAGCATGCAATCGCTGGCATAGCTTCAAGCGTTTAGTGGTTCAGTCAATCTCAGGCAGTGCGTCTGGAATGAAGTCCTACATGCACAATCTTAGCTGGTTTTATGAGCTAGTCCTTCTACAAAATCTTATTTATACTTTCGTCTCAAAAATTGTTACAGGCGGGCAGACAGGCTGACATTGATCTTTTTGTGTGAACTTGCTCGGTTTGCGAGTGAAGAGCGAATCACATGGACCCACCACTAAATACTGTGATAAATAGATGCGTTTTAGAATCTTTTTGAATGTCGTCAAGTCAGGTGATGTCGTGACATCAGTCGGGACTGTGTTCCAGCGTTTGGGAACGCACGAATTAAAGGCACGCTTTGCAAAGGATTTGAGATTCGTACGAGGTGTAGATAAAGAATTTGATCAAGAAAAGCAGGTGGTACGATGCATGGACTGGTGGTGGAGTAGATCTGGTAGGTAGGCTGGAGCCAAAGAATGAAGGGACCTAAAAGTGAGTAACAGAACCTTGAACTTGATGCGCTGCTCGACTGGGAGCCAGTACAGGTTAGCGAGAAGTGCTGTGTCGTGGCAGCTGGGACGCTCATGACTGACAAGCTAGCTGCAGAGTTTTGAACAGCTGTAAGTGCCTGGACTGACTGTCCATCGACAGGCGTATGAGGACTACTGTAGATCGTACCAATCGATTCTAGCAAAAGGCAAGTCTAGCTTCTATAAAAACGTTGTTGAATCACAAATGCACAATCCAAAATGCTGTTGACGATCAACCATCTCCTCAACCACTCCCAGCTTAGCTCCTTACCTGATGATCCTTGTGATGATCTAGCCGATCACTTCTCTATCTTCTTTGTCCAGAAGATAGACAAGACCAGGGAGCCCATCCCTGCAATGGCAGCATCCCCCCTAGAATGCTGTCTCTCGATTCCTGGCTGCACGTCAATGTCTTCATTTAAGCAGGTGACTAGTGATCTCGTCTTGAAGTTCATATCCCAATCAAAGAAGACAACAAGTCCTTTGGACCTATTCCCACTGTCCTGCTCCTACGTTGCATTGATCTGCTGCTGCCCTGCTTAACTAACATCGTTAATATGTCATTAGCCTCAGGTCATGTCCCAGCACCTTTCAAAAAAGATGCAGTCAGGCCACTTCTCAAGAAACTAACACTAGACCAAGAGAACTTAAGCAACTACCGCCCAGTCTCCCTTTTACCATTCCTATCAAAGACACTGGGACGGGTCGTGGCGGACCAGCTGAACTCATATATTTGAACTTCTATCCTTGCTAGAAAGTTCCAGTCTGGCTTCAGAGCTAATCACTCCACAGAATTAGCATTGCTTAGGGTGTACAACGACCTACTAAGGAATGAAGACATAGGTAGAGTGTCTCTGCTTGTTTTGCTCGATCTTTCGGCAGCTTTTGATACTATCGATCACAAAGTTCTTCTAGAGCACCTCTCATCTCGCCTGGGCATCACTGGCACTGCTCTGCAATGGTTCAGGTCCTATCTCAGTGGAAGACTCCAGAGTATTGATGTAAATGGACAAAGATCATCTGAGGAACCTCTGAAATATGAGGTACCTCAGGGCTCCGTGCTAGGTCCGGTTTTTCACGTTTTATTTTCTCCTTGCCCATGCGATTGCCCTGCACAATCTAGGTTTTCACTTCTATGCGATGACACTCAGTTGTACCTTAGCTTTGATCCCTCCCAGCCTTCGGGCACCTCGAATTCTCTCAACTCACTTGTTGCATGTATTGATGACATCCACACATGGATGGAAGCAGATTTTATCAAATTGAATGATGATAACACCAACTTACTAGTTATGGGCGTACCCAGTGTGATTCAGAAATTGGAAAGGCTAACGCTCAAAATCGACTCTGGCAGCATATCTTCTGTTGAATCTGCACAAAGTGTACGTGTCATATTCCCAAGTGACCTTTCGTTAGACGACCACATCAGCTCCTCAGTCAAGTCTATCTACTTTCAGCTACACAATATTACTAAAATTCGGGCTTGTTTAGACAGGGATACCACATCTAAATTGGTCCGTGCACTTTTGACATCACATCTTAACTTCTGTAACTCACTGCTTGCTGGTCTACCGGCCTTTACAATCAGGTGCTTACAGCTTGTGCATAACTCTGCAGCTAGGCATGTCAGTCATTGTTGGCGCTGTTGCCACATCACACCACTTCTCGCCGACCTGCACTGGCTCCCAGTCAAGCAATGTATCGACTTCCAAGTTTTTCACCAACTTTCCAAGTTCCTTCATTCTCTGGCTCCAGCCTACCTATCAGATCTACTCCCCCATCAGGCTAAGCAACGTACCACTCGCTTTTCGGAATCTAATTACCTATACCTCGTACAAACCTCAAATCCTTTGGGGACCATGCCTTTAGTTCGTATTAAATTCATTTATTAAATTTATTTGTATAGCGCCCCAAGAGAACTTAATCTCTATTTAGGCGCTTCACATATGCCTCAGAGCTTGAGCCAAGACCTCAGCGAGACCTTAGTCGGCGAGCACATATATTCCCAAAGCCTGGAACTCACTCCCGACTTGCATCATGACACCCCTGACTTGACCACATTTAAAAAAACAACTAAAAACTCACCCTTTTATCACAGCATTTAGTGGTTCCCGGTGATTCGACCTCTATGTGCTTATGCCTGCTGACACTGTACATACTGCCACTAAGCAAACCTGCATGCTGATCCTGTGCATGTCACCCCTAACCATGTTATTCGTGTTGTTTATTGAGCATGCCACCAGTGACCATTCGATCGTGTTTCCTTTGCAGCAGATTTAAAGTGCCTAGAGAGAGATTGAGTTCTCTGGGGTGCTTTATGAAGTGTATTAGTATTACAATTATTATTATATTGTGATTGGACAGATCGGTAGACCAGCAAGCAGTGAGTTACAGAGTCAAGATGGGATGTCACAAATGCACGGACCAATTTAGATTGTCTAAGGAAGCCCGAATTTTAGCAATATTATGTAGCTGAAAGTAGGCAGACTTAACTGCAGAGTTGATGTTGCCGTCCCATAAAAGGTCACTTAGGAACAGGACACCTAGATTTCGTGCAGATGCAATGCCATTTTCTGTGTCACACTTGGTTTACCCGTATCTAGTAATTTGGTTTTATTGCCATTCACTTTAAGAGAGTTTGCTGCCATTTTATGTGCAAATGTCTTCGATACGTGCTGCAAAGGAGTTGAGAGAATTCGACGTGCTGGAAGGCTGGGACGTTGACTTGCCGAGGCCCTTCACTGTCCAAAATGCCCAGCAGAGGGAGAGCTGCACGTCGGGAACTGCTTGGGCATGGTCCGAGTGGCAAGCCTGCTGCCACCAAATGATCAAGCGATCAGTTTTGCTTGCTCATTAGGGGATATGTGTGGACCGGTCTTTTATGTTGGTACTGCAAGGACTAGATGCTATATTTTAAATTGGTGGGTGAACGTGTAGGGCAGGAGAGCTAGTGCAGGTGGCATACCTACCGAGGCAATTTACTCACACAGCTATTCAGTATGCCGTCCATACATTTATGACATTATCGACATTATTCAGCCAGGAATGAGAAGGCATCTGATGTAGAGAATTTCAATGGACAGCAGATTGCACACACATTTCCCATCGAAGGCCAAATCGGTGCTTAGTGGGAGAGGGATAATCATGCCCTGTCCCCTCCAGTGGACAAGCCCAAAGGTATATTGGGCAGTAATCCATACCGATTGATATGCCCCATCTAATTTCTTGTGATTGACTGCCTCTGGAAAGGTCAAGGTTTGTCACGACATTGGCTTAATTCTCGCTATGTCAATGCATTGTTGTTGCACATACTTGTAGAATTAAATAAACCAGTCGTAAAGTAGAGTTTTACAGTTTCATCAAGTGAACAGAAGCTTGTCGCCCCTGATGTATGCAAGGTCTGCTTCTTAAGAGTTAGGTATTTTGTGCATTTATGTGTGTGTGTGTGTGTGTGTGTGTGTGTGCGCGCGTGCGGACATCTTTGTTTTTTGCACACATGCATACACTCGTGCATGTGCTTGGTGCGTGTGGGCACATTTTCGTAGGTGTGGTTGTGTGTGATTCTGATGTGAGTGTGTGCACCCTCTCGTGCATGTTTTTGTATGTGTACGTGTACAAGTATGCTTGCGTTTTGTGTATCACCTCATTGTTCATGTTATGAGCTGCCTTTAGCCCATAGTGATCTGAAATTCAGCTTCCGGAGGTGATGGGTGTGGCCAGTGGCAGCCGCCTAAAAGGAACTGCTATGTCGAGGGACTATAGCAGAGAAATTTGCTATAGTAGACATGTAGTTGCCCGTCTAAATTATTTATGCGAATTTGTACTATACCTGTGGAGCTGAAATTCTTGATTTTGCTGCTGTGCAGCCTCTTTACATTGCCACTTGCTACAGGTGGCATACATTTTGTTTGTTTTTAGTCGTTCCTGGGTGTCAGGCGACCACTGAATAAGTTGTGACGTGGCCGTTGCAACCTTGTTCAACATTGCACGGCTTTTTATGACTTGCGGCTTTTCGGTGTCTGCGTTTCAGTAGACCAGCTCCATTTATTAGTTGATGTAATGACCGATCAAGCTCACCGCTGCAACATATCATATTGAATATGGACAAACTAACAAATGTGGGTTTTCAGTAAACTTCTATACACTCGAAAGCTTGTCAGGGACTCGGCTTTAGATAAGGAAATCTTCTTAATTACAACCTGGTTGTAACACATGCCTACAGATTCAAAGCTGTAATTCAACTAAATATCTGCAAAAATATCTCCCTCGAAACTTCTGCTCAGTCCTCTATCCGACCTTCGCTGGTGGAATGCTACAACATTTCGCTAGCCGATATTCTGGATTAGTTTTCTCCTCTGACAAAGCACAATTTATGTCCATGCCCAGATGGCCAATAGTTTACTGCCAATGAGAAAGAGCAAGCTTGAACAAAATAATGCTTAGCATAATATCTGACTGTCCATTTACTGACATATGAGGACCAATTCAGGTCGTACTAATCTATCTTAGCTAAAGATGAGCACAATCAAAAAATGCTGAGGTTGACTGTTAACTATTTCTTAATCCATCTTTTCTCTAGCTTCTCTGTCAGCATGATTGATAAGATCAGAGATTCCACCCTTAATCCAACATCATTCTGGACTCTTCAACCTCCAGTCCTTGCTCTACCTCGATGTCCACCTTGAAGCTTGCCAACACTGACCTCATCTCGAAGTTCATCTCCCAGGGTAAGAAGACTAAAGCCCTACTGGGCCGTGATAGTCCAGGAGGTAAGATGAGTGCTCTTCCCGACCGAGTTTTTGGGTTCGAATCCGTGGGCTTTATTGCCAACCGCAAGCAGTGGTGATAGCCGTTAAGGCTCTTCTGCTGCTATACAATGAGGCTGCTTAATAAACCAATATTTATTATTTATTAGAAATCACATACTCAGCGCTCTCTTTCTGAAATGCATCGATTGACTGCTGACCTGCTTAACTAACATAATGAATATGTCTTCAACCCTAGGTCTTGTCCCAGAATTTTTCAAAAAAGGCTGTCGTTAGGTCACGTATTAAGAAGGCAGCACCAGACCAGGAGAACTCGAGCAATGTCCACCAGGTCTTCCTGTTGCTGTTCCTATCAGAGACACTTGAACTAGCCGTGGCTGACCAATTAAACTCTTGTATTAAAACTTCTAACATAGCAAGTAGGTTCTATTTGGGTTTTAGAGCTAATCACATAGCCAAGTCAATGCTGCTGTGACTTTATTACGTACAAATCGGAAATGCAGACTTATATGGTGACTCTGATTGTTTGCTTGAGTTTTCGGTAGCATTTGATACTATCGATCACCAAGTCCTTCTTGAGTGACCCTCATCTCACCTGGGCATCACTTGCATTGCACTGCCCTGCAGTAGTCTAGGTCCTATCTCAGTGGGGGGAGACTCCAGAATATTGATATTAACTGACAGCCGTCATCAGAAAAGTCTGAATGAGGTGCCCCAGGAATCTGTCTACATCTTACTTCTTTTCAAAATGTATGCTTTCCCTCTGGTCGATGCAATCACAAAGCACGATCTACGCTTTATTTTTGTGCAGATGACACAGAGCTGTATCTGTCCTTTGATCCCTCCCTGGCCCTGGCTTCCAACTGCTTGCTGAATGTATTGCTGAAATTAATACTTGGATGGCAGCAACCTAACTCAAATTAAATGACGATAAAACATGTCAGTCATGATCAAGCCCTGGTATGACTTAGATATTGGAAAGCCTAACCTTTAAAATTGGCTCTACGAGCATATCTCCTGTAGCCTCTTTTTAAAATCTGGGTGGTATGTTCCAAAATGACCTTTTCCTAGATGATTACATCGGCTCCTCAGTCAAATCGTGCCTACTTTCAGCTGCACAACATTGCAAAAATTTAGGCAGCTCAGATAAGGATATCACAGCCAAGCTGGTCCATGCATTTGTGACATGTGACATCTAGAGCAGATCAGAGCCATCTAGAAGTACCCCGGCATCTAGACTTCTGTAGCTTATTACTTGCAGGTCTTCCTCCTGTGCAATGAGATACTTGCAGTGGGTGCTCAAGTCGGTAGCTAGACTAGTCTGTCGTGAACGTCGCACCTTCCAGTTGTCCCCACTTTTCACCGACTTGCACTGGCTCCTCATAATAATAATAATAATAATACATTTGTATAGGACCATCAGAGAACAGAATCTTTTATTAGGCACCTAACAGATGATGTGTAGGAAGCATTACCAAATGTTTGGTAGTAACATCGGCAAGCAGCAGTCACAGCATAAGCAGGTACATGCACACGAGAGGCAAACCACAAAGACCCACCAAATGCTGTAATAAACAGGTGCGTTTTAAGCTTTTTTTAAACAGCTTATCGACTACAAGGTTTCTGTCGCTCACTTAAAGGTCCCCGCATTCTCTTACCCGACTCAAGCCTACCAATCGTAAATACTTCCCAATCAGCCTGGGCATAGTACCACCCTAGTCTTCTGATTCAAGTCGCTTAGCCTCTAACCAAGCTGAAATCCTCTGGAGCTCTGGTGCCTTCAGCTCGTGCTCTTCCACCGCCTGAATGAACCCTAGAGCCTGACATCACGACGTCCTCTAAGAGTTGTTGCAAAACTCTGCAGGTAATTTATGTCATGTATGTCACAATTGCCAGTTTGCCCGACTTCTCACCGGCCTACCCAGGCTCACCATCAAACTGCGTATCGACTGCAAGATTATCCCGATCACTTTTAGATCACTTCATCGTCTAGCTCCGGCCTAACCTATCTAAAATACTTCCTAATCAGCCTAGGCATCGTACCGCCGTCTCTTCTGACTCAATTCATTTTGCTGTACCTCTAACCAACAAGCCAAACCAAACCAACAAGCCTGTGGGTACTGTGCCTTCGGTTTGTATGCTTTCAAGCCTGGAACTTACTACCAGCTGACATCAGCTGACTTGATGGCCTTTAAAACGAAGCTAAAAACCTACCCACTCCTCACAGCATTTGCTCTATCCATGTGAATTATCCTCAGTGTACTTGCTCATGCTGAAATAGTCAGTGTAATCACAAGCAATCGTTATCCCATTAAAAATCATAACATTATGCTTTCTTTCCAGAATATAAAAGTGCATCGAAAGCGATCTTGTTCTCTTATTTAGGGTGCTATGTAAATGTTTTGTTATTGCAATAATTATTAACATCTGTAGGCTCACTCCTAAGCACAGCTCATTTAAGTTGGGTCACTACTGCTGTTACCAGTGCTCCCGCCTGTCAGCTGCTAGCAGAGGGTAAAGGTAGTCTCGGCTCGTTGCAAGCCCACATGCCGCTTCTTCGGTCGAGGCTTCTTATTGCTCACTGTAAATCCGTAAACCACTTGATCCCCTGACTACCAGTGCTTGATGAGGAATCGATAGCTAGCCTGTGCCAAACTCGTTTCAACGTTGGTCGATTTACTGCACTCTCTCAGTTCCAAGTCTGTCGCTCCTGGTTGCTCTCCTAGAATGAATCGGCTGTGATAGCAGAGGGGATGGGGAGATGGGGGGCTGGGCAAATGCCCGCTCTTATAGCAGGCAGCGACCTGAGCCGCCCCATATTCCTACGGCCCCCTCCGACCGTCACCAACGATGAAATAATGTCACATTTCGACTCAATGAGCCGCGGGTCAGTTCGTGTCGAATAGATGCGCCGATTATGCACTATAGTTTTTAATTACCGGTGGTTCTTGCCTCCTACATTACTATTCTTCGGGTCTTACCTCCTTGATGCTCTGCCTCTGATCGGCAGTCTTGAGTAATTCTGCCACGAACTACCTCTGCAGGCTGCTGGTAAAGCAATACAATTTGCAAAACATTGATTATTGGCTTGCCCCTCCCACTTCCAATCCAATCCACTAGCTTGCCAATGCCACGTTTGTATGACCACGTTTGCCTGTCACCTTTGAGCTGTGGGCTACAGCTCTTGTGCAATCGATTGTACAGTGATGGGATGTGGTCTTACCCGATGGGAGGGCCTAGCAAGCTGGCCTCTTTCAGAGTGTGAGACTCAGCTTTGGCAGCTCGGTGCTGCAATACTGCCTGCCCACCAAATCTGGGGCCGACACGCCAGTGCAATTGACACCCGTAATCGCATCATTACCTTAGCAATGTACCTCTCATCGGAAGTGGCACGAAGGGCATAGCTGATTGCTGTATGCTAGAAAAATGGCCGTTCGTGTTCCATCCTGGGTCATATTCCGTGCTCGCCCTGAGCAAGGTCTGGATGAGATCGTAGGGTCGAGCCCCGAGGCACATGTGAAGTACCTGAATAGAGATTTTTAAGTTTCCTTGGGGCGCTATACAAATGAGCTATATTTAATATTATACATAGCCCAGGGCTGAGGTGCTCGCTCTAATCGGTCCGGGTCGTGGGTTCGAGTCCAGCAGTGGGTGATCCTTTATTGACCACTGCAAGTGGTGGCCATAGCCGTTAAGGCTCATCTGCCGCTATGATGGCTGTTAAATGAGGCTTTTAAATCAGCTAACCTATTTTCTCTTGTCCAATTATTTCTGGCTTGTAAAAATGCCATGCATTTCAAGCCCCGTGAAGATCACGCATGTTGCACGCACGGCTCAGGCATCTTGCACTATAGCTTGCCGTAAGTTAGAATTAAGCTGACGCAGGGCTCGACCTCGGCACCGGCTCGAACTTTGCTCGCACCCTGCTCAGGTCTGTGGACCTGAGATCTCATTGCAGTGCTTCGGCCGGCGCCTTTTGTCGTGTCGCCAGCTGTGCCAGTGCCGCGGCGGCGCCAGGCGCATGCCACAGCCCTGGTACAGCTGGCGGCACGCACCTGGCGAAGCACCTGGATTGCCTGGCCAAGCAGCCGCTGCGCTTCTTAGCGCTTCGTGTGATCGAGTGTCGGTGAATCAGACCGCTGTTTGAGCCTTAATGAGTGGCTCATCTCGAGCGGCGCTGTGCGCCCAGCCTGCCGACCTCGGGCCCTTGGCAGCAGACTCAGACCGCTCCACTCTTGCCGCTTTCGTCAATCCGCAGAGGTCGCTCGGCCTGGCGTCGCATCAGCCGTCAAACGAGCGCAGGGCGGCGCAGAGCAGCAGCGAGTTGGCGCCCACCATGCCAGACCGCGATCTGCTGCCTCCGGCAAGGCGGGACAGGCCGGCAAGGTTCCCAGCAAGGCGACGGTGGCCTCCGCTCCCGCCACCGCTACCAACAGCGCAGCGGCAGATGCTGCCAACAGGGAAGCCGTCAATGCCACCTACACGGTAGGAGCGTGGCTTTGCTTGGCTGTGCTCGCTCGCTCTTGCTCTCTCTCTCTCTCTCTCTCTCTCTCTCTCTCTCTCTCTCTCTCTCGCTCTCTCTCTCTCTCTCGTTCTCTCTGCGACTGGGCCTCCTCGGTTGACTGTGTGACTCACGACTATGCTTCCTCTTCGGAGGGAGAGAGAGAGAGAGAGAGAGAGAGAGAGAGAGAGAGAGAGAGAGAGAGAGAGAGAGAGAGAGAGAGAGAGAGACAAACAGGGACCTTGCTCCTGTATATTAGCTCAGGGTAAGGTGCATGCTCCTCACGACCCAGGTCGTGGATTTGAGTCCTGAAATGGACGATCCGTTATTGCCCACTGCAAGTGATAGCGATAGCCATCAAGGCTCTTCAGCCACTATACAAATGAGACTTAGAGTGAGTGAGAGAGGGAGGGAGGGAGAGAGAGAGAGAGAGAGAGAGAGAGAGAGAGAGAGAGAGAGAGAGAGAGAGAGAGAGAGAGAGAGAGAAAGAGAGAGTGCCCCAAGATGAGCATTGACAAGTCTTTCTCAGAGGTGTATGTAATCAGTGGCACGGTGCCATAGCAGACGATACTGCTAGCTGCAGTGGCTGGCACCACCTTGGCTTGGCAGTCGTCTGAGTCCGTGGCTGCAATTATGCACAAGCCTGACCACAGACTGCCTGTGCTTCTTCTCGTTCGAGCGGCCCGTCAGAGTGTAAAAGGGCCGTCAAAGCCGGCTAAACGGTCGTCAGGCTGTCAAAGCGTGGCGTGTATGGCGTGGCATGTCAAAGCGTGGCAGCGCCTGTGGTCGCTGGCTGAGGACTGGTTGGTAGGCGAGGGCGCTCCTCTCCCGTCGCTCGCTCGGAGCCTCCAGTCGTCAGCTGTCGCAGTGCCTTGCCTTGTGCAGCAACGGGAATGGAACTCGCGGAAAGCAGCTGAAGCATCGGCTTATGTCTTGCTTGTCGTCTGCCAGTCTGTGCTTGAGCCGTATATCGCTATCGTTTTTTTTTGCCCCAGCAATTCCTGAACGACCTGGCCAGCGAAAGGGAGAGAAGGTGGAAAGCGGAGGAGGCCGCCAAGAAGCTGGCCGAGGAGTTGGCAACGCTGCGCACCAAGTGTACGCTGTCGCCCGTCGGCTCAATCGTTCGGCTGCTGCCCCCTTCTTTCGTAGCAATGCCCTCAATGTTTGGGGCGTTTTGAGTGTGCTCGCGCGCTGTCATGCTCAAGCATGACAGCCACTATGCCCGCGGCTGCCCTGGCGTTGCGGGCATAGCTCACGCGAGTCTCACCTTTGTACTGGATGAGCACGCGTGCAACAGTGAGGCATTTGTCGAAAACGCTTTTGAGGCACGACTAGCGAGCGCTTGACCACGACAGAGCTAATAATTACTAGATTATTAATAGATTTGAAAATAGAGCCAAATTGAGCCAGAGAATGCTTGACAGGCACTCCACTGACACTTTCACTCGTGCTGCTGCGCTCAAGGAAAGAGTTTTGTTTTGGAATGTGATGAAACGAGCTGCAACGGTTACGACAAGTTGCCCTACTAGCTCAATTGTAAGATAAGATGCCGTTCAATAGTCAGGCTGTACAATCTCGAATGTGAGTCCGGAAAATGCATGCAAACTGCTGATGTCATACATGCGGTGTTGCCTTTTCGATATTTATAGACCACTACGATGGTACAGCGTCGACGAGTGTCATGTCAAAATATCAGGGAGAGAGTTTGTCAATGTGCATATAAAGCCACAACATGTACTGTCATCCTTAAAATTGAACATTGGTTTGGCCCAGGTGTATGGTGCTCGCTTTTAACGACCAAGATGAGATGGCACGCTAGGTAAGGTGGTTGCTTTCACGACCTCGGCCCCGAGGTCGTCGGTTCGAAGCCTGTGGTGGGCGATCCTTTATCGCCACTGCAAGCGGTGGTGATAGCCGTTAAGGCTCTTCTGTCTCTATACAAAAAGAGGCTGTTTAGTCAGCTAGTAATTAGTTTAACTTTTTTATAGTTTTTTTTAGTCAGCTAGGATTTATCTATTTAAGATGCCCGAGCCCCTGCAGCCACATGCAGAGCACCTGGAGTAAGTTCTCTCTTAGGGTGCTACACAAATGAATTGTATCATTTTATTCAAACGTTGAATTGTTTTTTTTTTATAAAATTGATTGCATTGAATTGGGGAACGAATTGTGAAATAGCGATAAGCAGACTTTAGATCAGCGAGTTATTTACTTATGTAATTAAATGCTGTGGACATAATCTCTCAGTGGAGTGGATACATATTACGAGCCTAAACAGAACAGTTAGTCTGAGCGACAGCCTGCTGGCCTGTGAGTAGTTTCGGCTAAGCCTCGGTGTGCAGCTGCGGGCGCACTCTTTAATTAGCGGTACGAGCAACCGGCTAAGGCTTGAATTGAGTGTTTTCAGTTGCTCTCAGTGTGCCGTCGTCGGCTAATGTCGAGCGGCTTGCTTTCTCTGTCTGGTCGGCTGCTTTTCCGGTGACGCCTGGACCTGACGGCTGCCTCTGCCGATGCTGTTAGCTCACACCGGCGCCTTGGCTGGCGGCTGACCGTCTTGCCGTTGTCTAGATGCCGAAACGGAGCAGAGGGGCCGGAGCTACGACGAAGCCCTGCGAGGTGCGCAGAAGAGCGCCTCGACGGAGCAGCAGCTGAGGATTGCGGCAGAGGAGTCGGCAGGCAAGCTAAAGGCAAGAAAGGAGCCGTGCAGCAGCTGTGTGCGCGGCTGCAGCGGCGGCTGCGGCGGCTGCTGCACGTTGCAAGATCCGTTGGATGATCCTCGGCTTCTGCTGAGGCTCGCGGCAGCTCCCGAGTGCGAAAACCTGCGGAACGGCCGCCGCCGCTGCCGCCGCCGCTTACTTCGCGAGCATGGCGGCCACCGCCTGCCGTGCTTGCACCGACGATCGACGGCAAAGTGCCGCGGCCAGCTGCGGCGGGCGTGTGCACGACCGCGTCGCGGTCGCCGCCAGCGCCGCTCTTCGCTGGCCTTACAGATCGAGCTGCAGGCCACCGAGAGCCGGCGCAAGGAGGCGGCGCGCTCGGCCGACGAGGAGAGGACCATGCGCCGCGCAGCCGAGGAGTCCGTGACGAAGCTCGAGCGGCACGGCCACGAGCTGCTGCTGCGGCATGTGCGTGTAACTAGCGCAGTCGCGCCTCCTGGCGGAGGCAGCGGCGGCAGCCATTCGTCGGCTTTAGGCGAGCGCGCAGTGAATTCCGCGCTGTCTTTGCCGCCTCACAGCTCGGCGGTTGTCGCTATGGTTCTTGGCGGTTGTCGCGAGGCCTGCGACCGCCTTGCCCGTGAGGCAGCACTGCAGCAGCGTTGCCGCTCGATCCGGGGGGGGGGCAAGGTGGCAGGGCTGGAGGCCTGCGTTGTGAATGCACCGGCGGATCGCTTGGCGCCCGTTTACGTTCATTCGCTTTTGCCCCGGTGGCTTTTACAGGCAGACGAGAGGCAGGCCTCCGAGAGAGCGCTGTGCGCTAGCCGCGAGGAGGCCTCGGCATTGCAGCGGAGCTGCACCGCTCTCAAGACCGACCTGGACGGCATGCGCAGCCTCCTGGCCGCTCGGGAGCAGGAGCATAGGTGACTGATTAAGGCTCTCGGTGCCGCTGGCTCGCGCGAGTCGCTTGCTCATCAGCTCAGCAGTGCACTGCTCTGTGTTCGCCTTGGTCCGTCCGAGAGCGCTCGGAGCGCCTCTTCATCGTCTGAGAGCGAGCCCGCCCCGAGCTTGGCGTGCGCCTGCTTTTCTGCGTCCGGGTTTTGCGGACGAGGCAGCCTGAGTGAAGAAGTATCGTGCTTGCTTTGGGCAAGATCCCAGCCGTGCTTGCAAGCCGCTCACCAGCCGTCAGTTTTGCTGACCCGACGTCTGCTCGCCGCTGCCTGCGTCCGGTGTTCGTCAAATAGCCTCTTGCTTAAGAGGAATGTCAAGAAAATCCTGATAAAGTTTGTCCGACAATCGAATATTTGTTTAGAGTATCTTTTAAAAGACAAAGATTTTAGAAATGGGACCGGAAGTTCTAACAACTTCCACATGAAATAAAAAATGATTATGCAAACCACACCTAACCCGGAAGCAGCATATCCACAAATAACAAATTTACCGATTTCTGCATCATATGCCACTTGCATGCCGATTTTTCGAACTTTTGATAAACCCATGTGTATTCGTGAAGCTTATTGAGGTGCATTCTTGTGACTTATTAAGCTGAATTTCTAGCATATGTTTTTGTCTTGTAAAACCCATAAGTCGGTCAATACTGCACGGATCAAAGTGAAATTTTAAATTGGATTTCAACTCTACTTCTACAACATTGGTTAGTGTAATTACTTATTTCGGTTACATTTTGCAGTGCATGTCCATGACTGCAAAAAATTAAGATCCGGGACGTTTGGTTTTAGGCTGCAATCTAGACCCTCCTGTAAATTTTGCGAAACTGCAGTGGCTGGGCAACGCTGTCAAACGAAGTCCGTCTTTTAGTTTTACATAGGAATTCCGCTAGACTGACCGAGGTATGCTAGCTCTAGCATACCGATGCAACAAAGGTCGAATGATCAAGACTAGGCAATTACTTCCTGGTGAAGAAGAAGGGCTCAAGCTCTGAATCCGCTCTTGAACTTGAACTTGTGTGTGTGGGCGGCCACAATTCGAGGCAACAGACCGTAAAGGCAAATTTCAACGCAAAGAATTGCATCTTCCTTGTCTGCATCGCTAAGAATGCGAGTTTTTTCAGCTTGATGTGCCTAAAGAATGTTCTGTTAATGGGATAGTAAGCTCACAGCCGTCCTTTGGTATCGCGATGATGCTGTCTAACACTTAGCTGCATGTCTCTGCACAATCGGACGGCTTACACACGGTCGGGTTAGTTTATGCACCATCCTTTTCAGCAGTAGCTGGGAGGGGTAATATGTAGGTACCCAGCCTAGCTGGTTCATCGTTTGGTGGACCATTTCATTGGTTATCGTGTTTCGGGGATATATATATATATATATATATATATATATATATATATATATATATATATGTATATATATATATATATATATATAGATATATATATAGATATATAGATAGATAGATAAAGAGGGACATAGATATATAGAGAGAGAGAGAGAGAGAGAGAGAGAGAGAGAGAGAGAGAGAGAGAGAGAGAGAGAGAGAGAGAGAGAGAGAGAGAGAGAGAGAGAGAGAGAGAGAGAGAGAGAGAGAGAGAGAGAGACAGAGAGAATTAGGTAAAGTAGCTAGGTAACTAGGCATCCAAGCCTACTCCTGCTGAAATCAAGCTTGCAGCTCTAGACATCGGCTCATTGGACAATCAATGAAGACACACCAGCAGAGCAGGAAGGAAGGTCCAAAGTGAATGAGTGTAGATTGCATTAACCTAATTCCTTCCGAGATGGGGCCAGCCAGTTGTCAGCGATGCTTGTTTTTGTTGGAGCTGGCAGTCGTCTCTTGCCACCTTGGTCGATCGGTCGGTGCTGGCTGCTCGGTGCCGGCTCTGCCCACTGCTCAGTGCAAGTGTGGCCCATTCGATGAACTGTCGGCTTGATCCCGAGCCTAAGCTTAAGGTGTGGTTGCCTGGTGAGCATACAAAAACAATTACCATTGACATTTGCTTAAGTGCGTATTAAAAAAGGAAATAAAAATTATATTCTCTGAAAGCCAATCCAGAGCAGAAGCAAAAACCAGCTGCTTCTCACTACCATGTAATCTTACTTCGGCTTCCTGTCATCAGCCCTTCAGCTGCCACCCCAACCTACTACGTGTACTTTGCTTTGCAAATCCATCGCTCGTCATTTTATTTGCAGTTACTTAAGAATTTGAAGAAATATAAGCATTATTACACAGTATAGGAAATCTCGAGAAAATAATTGCATCGGAGTAACTTTATGCCATGTCAAGCCACAGAAGCTAGCCAATGAAGTTGACCTAATCTCTATACCAAGTTGCTATGTTTAAAAACAAAATAAACAACACCAGGGCATCGTCTTCATTTATATAGTAACAGGACATCTCAGAGTGGCTTGCACCCTGCTTTTAGGAAACAATAAAGAATTGCCTTCCTGCTGGAGGACTCGAATTGACAAGTGTGAGTGAGAACATTACCCTTAGGCCAAGGTCCAGTGGCAAACGTTTTGCTAGAGTTAGTCCTGTAGCAGGGAACCTATTTAGTTGAGACCAAAGAGTGGCCTGCAGTGCAGTCAATGCATCATTCGATGCAAAAGGCTCTGAATGTAGTTCTGGGATGAGACCAGGGCATTCAAGCACGAAACAAAAAGTCATAAATATCTGGGCGGCGTGCTTTCTGCTCTGGCTCCCCCGTGGTTGGCAGAACAGTTGAAATTGGCAGGCAATCATTCTTGGGATTCCCTGTTCTCGGATGCTCTCCCAAGGCTCGAGCATGTATGTAATAGCCACAATTGGCGTATCTACAAATGAATAATATGTTGTTAGTAAGAGCCTTTTTCGTTTTCTTGAACCCAGCTATAATAGCCGAATCTTGGAGCGTCTTATGGAAATGTTTACCATGGAAAACCCTACTGCGAATTCAAATGCAGAAGTTTTTCACCTTTTGTGTTGACTTTTAGATAGGACTTATAATATCTGCGATTTTATCGCCTTGAGATCTGCATGCTGGCCTGATTTTAAAGTAGCTGTTAGCCATCAAATGATACAATTAGGAAATAAAAAAAGTGCTGGTACGATGTTGTTTATTAAGCATTGGAGCTGCTTCGTGAGTGTTCATGTTTGCCCACTGATGGTGGGTCTTGCTATTGCATCAGTGCCGTGCTCTTTCTTTTCAGAACTCAAATAGAGCAACGGTATTCGATAGACAGTCCCAAGCTGGAAGAGCTGCTTGAGGCTAAGGTGGCCAACCTCGTTAAGAAGCACTCGCTTGAAGTGCAGCAGCTCGAGGAGAGGTAGGCATGGCAGTATCCATCGTGACATCTGCTGCTACAGGGATGTGCATCTGCAGATGCAAGTAACGTACTTGGTCTGGCGATGAAAGCATTTAAATAAGCAGTGCATTCATGACTGAAGAATGAGTGCAATTCAGAAAGGCTTATCAGTTCTTGTTTGTATGTGTCGCCATCCTGCATGTGGCCCTGGTGCCGACGACCCACCTTAGACAGAATCAAGCTTGACGAGCCTTAAAAGTGGCTGAAGCAACAGCTTGATTGACTCAGAACACCCCTGGAGGATATTGAAGTTCACTGTAGGAAAGAAACTGAGGAGTTTTTGTCGAGCTAAAACGACTCAGCTGCACTTTGGAGCTTCTGATTTTGATTTGTGCCCGGTATCCTTGCTGATCGTGCTGAACTGACTGTCCAGTGATGATGAGCAGTATTTTGAATCGAAGGCATGTTTTTTTTTTAGTGAACTGTGTTTTCCTTTTGCTTTCATATGCGAGGGCAATGTCAGTGGTGCAAAATCACGTGACACGATATATTGAGTGTTTATATACCTCCCTGCTACTGCCCACGGCGCTGCAATTCTGCTCACCTTCCAGTTTTAAGCAAACAATGATACAGTATGGATATAGCTAAGTCGAAAGCCGCCTTATCAAAATAAGAATGATAATAATAGTAACAATAATTTTGCAAGTCCCTTCATTCAGGACTACCTGCATGTGCCCTCAATCATCTCATTTCTTGACTGTCTGGAAAACTTGGGCTTGGTTCAAGATGTTAATAATACCACTCACGTCGGCGGCTATCTTAAGTCTCATTTTCACTAAGGATGTCAGCCCCACTGACCTTGTTGTATGGCCTGACCCTCTTGGGCTATTCTGTGGTTTTGTTTACTGTTATTGCTCGGTTGTATGTACAGGGTAATATCGAGTTTGTCCAGCGACATAACTTAAAAAACATTGACCAAGACAAATTTTTGAAATCTGTATGAGGCAGGTCTTCTTGATCTTCACCCAGACTCGACCGACAGCCTTGATACCCTCACTGATGTAGTGAACATGACACTTAAGATTGCTCTTGACAAGCATGCTCCCATACATTCTGTCCGTGTACAGAGTCGTGGAGACTCCTTTCAATTTACAAAAAAACTTCAAAGGAAGTTGATCCCAGGCTTGAATGCCCTTTTAAGCCGATCCATTCCTCTGCTCAAAGACCATTGGCGACAGAAGATTATGCTCTGCAGGTCCTAAACTGTGGAATTCGTGTCCACAATTCTTTACCAACGACAACTACTCTCCTGCTGCCGACTATGGCACATCCTTTCCAGCCGTCCTAAACTGCTGCTTTCATGTTACTCACTACCTCAACTGCTTTCCTGACTGCTATGCTTCTCACTTTCTCTTTGCTGCATGAGATGAAGTCTGTAGGCTACGAATGTGTACAGAAAGCCGCTTAGGCTGTGAGTGCACTATAAATAAATAAATAAATAAATCCTAGCTGATTTAACAGCCTCTTTTTGTATAGCGACAGAAGAGCCTTTTACGGCTATCACCACCGCTTGCAGTGGCGATAAAGGATCGCCCGCCGCAGGAATCGAAACCACGATCTCGGGACCGAGGCCGTGAAAGCAACCGCCTTACCTAGTGGGCCATCACGGCTCACCATAATAATACATTCTGGTGCGTAACACCCACATAGTCTTTGTGGCTTTGTGGAGTTACAGATGGAGGTAAATGCGTCTGCAAATGGTCCGAAACTCAGCAGCACATCTGGTCTGTCGTCAACCCCATAGCTACCATAACACACTGCTTCTGTCTGAGCTTTTTCTTTTATTAAGAATTCAATTGACTTCAAGATCTCATCTCTGGCTCGAAGGTGGCTTCAGTTGCTTGCATCAGTCTGTGTCAGCTCCTCACTTGCACTCTCCAGCTTTGTCCAGGCTTCCAGCTTTGTCGTCGTTCCTCACACCAAATTGAAGATAGTTTTTGGTGATCGAGCTTTCAGCTCATATGTACAGAAGGTATGGAACTCGGTCATGGCATCTGTCACTCCTGCATTGACTTCGCAACATTTAAGTCTCAGCTAAAGATCCATCTGTTCCGTTAAGCTTTCTCTGCACCTCAGTGAATGTATCCTTTTTTACTGTGTGCTTTGTGCACTGATTGGTGCATGCTTCCGAACACGTCTCTTCTCCTCCTTAGCGGTGATCTTGAGAGTTTTTGTCTGTGCTTGTGCTAGGATGTTGCTAGGATGTCGATGCACGATTGCTTGCGATTAACCTTAGTTACTGCTCAGCTTGCAGTGAGATGTGAAGTGCTGGATCTTTCAGGGTGCTGTGCAAACGGCTTAGTATTATTATTATTCTTAATGGTATTTTCTCGAGCTCCCCAACCTCTATCCAGGTGCTTTAGAACTTGCTGCCAGATAAGCGATAAATAAGGGTTAGTGGCAAGCAAGTATCGACAAGCACTTGAAAGCACACAAGAAGACACTCAAGGTCGCTGGCTTGGTGGATGTAATGTAATGTATCTCAGTCTGTAACTCCACAAAATCATCAAGACCATGTGCGTGTTGCGCAGGAGAGTTTTGTATAGCGCACTCACAGCCTAAGCGGCCTTGGGTACGCATTCGGTAGCCAAAAGACTTCGTCTCATGCAACAAAGAGAAAGTGGGAAGCATAGCAGAGTCGGGAGAGCAGTTGAGGTAGTGACTAGCATGGAAGTAGCAGCTCAGGACCGCTGAAAAGGATGTGCCATAGTCGGCGGTAGGAGAGTAGTTGTCGTTGCGTAAGAATTGTGGAAGCGAGTTCCACAGTCTAGGACCTGCAGAGCTAAAGCTTCTGTCGCCAACGGTCTTTAAGCAGAGGAATGGGACAGCTAATTTATTGTCCAAACATGACCTGAGGGCGTGAACAGGCCAAAACTGATGCAGCAATTCAGCAGTTCAGTCCAGCTGGATCCCTGGTTACTGAAATGCACTGAATCATGCCCACGTGAGCAAAGGCACAGACGGAAAAAAAACAAAGAGTCCACAGATGCTACAGGGAAAATTGCGCAGGAGTGTCTTTAGCTGAGACTTTGAAGATGCAAAGTCAATACAAATGGTGACAGAAGCTGAAATTGAATTCTTGGCTTTTGGTGAATATGCACTGATGGCCCAATCACCAATAGACTTGTAGTTAGTATGATGAACGGGTGGACGACTGAAAGTCGAGGAGCACTAATGCGAGAGAATGCACTAGAAGAGTGAGGAGGTCGGATAGGTAGGATGGTAGGGCAAGCGAGTGAAACGACTTGTAGGCCACTGACGAGAGGATCTTGACATCGATATTATGGTTGAGAGGGTGCCAGTGGAGCTCAGAAATAGGGCTGCATTTTGCACTAGTTACCGGCAAATAAAGACATACAGGCTGGGACTCATTAATAAAAGGAATTGCAGTGGCTAATCTAGAGGCAGTGCCTCCAACTTGTGAACTAGTTGGGCTCTTGTAGTCTTGTCTATGCAGGCCCTAATTTTGGCAATGCTCCACAGCTGAAATTTGGCCAACATTACAGTGGAGGTAATGTGTTCATCTAAAGGCAAGTCATTTAGGAACGGTATGCTCAGATTACAAGCAGACGTCCAACAATGAAGCCAGACAAATCAATCCTGAGATTGGTGACTTCCAACTTGGCGATGGCATTATGTTTCCTGTAAATATCAGGTTGGTCTTGACTTCGTTACTCTTAAGGAAATAGTAATCGCCTAAGTGCAAATGTCGACGATGCAGGCAAGGAGGGATGTGAGTGGGTCAGATTCGGAGCATGCATGTCGCATGGTGCTTAGAAAGGTCGAAGCATATGTAGAGCTGAGAGTCATTGGCAGATTAAGGAAAGAACGTTTGTATTTGCCGATTACACATCGGCCAGAGAGAGAGAGAGAGAGAGAGAGAGAGAGAGAGAGAGAGAGAGAGAGAGTATAGATTTTTAAAAAGAAAGGGGTCTAAGAACGAACCCTTAAGGTACTCAACGCTTGGGCGGCTCATTGGATTTCAGACAGCAATTGCATATGCACTGTGATTGAATGACGTGGGACCTAACTCAGCTAACCACTGCCCGATACATGCTGACCCTGTGGATGTCACCCCTAACCATTCTATTCTTGTTGTTTATTCAGCATACTACCACTAACCATCCGATCGTGCTTCCTTTGCAGCAAATATAAAGTGCCTAGATAGAGAGATTGAGTTCTCTGGGGGCGCTATATCAAGTGTATTATTGCTATTATTATTACCAGTGATTCGCGGGCATGTCGAGAGGCAGCACACCAAAGCGATCTGGTGGACATTTTCGTGTCAAATCCTGCCAGGGGATCTAGGAGAACTGCATGAGATGGGTTGCTGTCCCTAATCCAGTATATCTTTCCTCAGAAGCACTTAAAGGAATGCTCTGCTAAGTCGCCATTGGGATTTTAGGCAGTATGCTTATATTTGTAACCAGTCAATAATATGATCTAGAGAGGACATTAATGTATTTGAATTAGTGGTCTTAGATTTGACAATCTCTCTATACAATTTGGACTTAGCCTTAGCCAAAATAGATTTTATTGATGACCAACACTAATTGTCAAATGCTAAGCAGTAAGCAGTGAGCCCCGACTTTTTTATGGTCCTTATAAGCCTATGTTTAGTATTCCCTGCTTGCTCTATATCAGCTTAGTCAGAAGTGCAAACACATCTGAAATTTTACTATCATCGCGTTGTATCATTGCATCAAGAAGGGAAGGTCGGTAGGAGGGTCAAGCAGAAGGGCAAGTGACATAAGTTTGCTATGGACAGAATTAATATCTCTTATCAAATGTATTATTATTATTATTCTTGACTCACGTGTACATTTGCCTTGATCCCTCACAGCCCTCTGGCACTTCAAATTCTCTTTATACCCTTGCTGCACGTATTGTCGGCATCCCTACATAGATGGCAGCAAGCTGTCTTAAATGATGAAAAATCAACATACTAGTTATGAGAAAACCAAGTGTGGCTTTGAAATTGGAAAGGTTATCGCTCAAAATCTGCCCTGCCACCATATCTCCTGCTGATTCTGCATGTAATTTATGTATTCTGTTCCGAAGGGACCTTTCTCTAGATAAGCACATCAGCTCCACTGTCAAGTTGCCCACGTTCAGCTGCATAACATTGCTCATTCAGGCTTGCTTAGACATGGATACTACATAAAATGGGTTCATGCATTTGTGACATCCCATCTCGACTTCTGTAACTTAGTGCTTGCAGGTGCACCGGCATATGCAATCAGGTGCTTAAAAACTCTGCAGCTAGGCTTGTCTGTTGTGACCATTACAGTTGCCATATCACACTGCTTCTCATCGACCTGCACTGGCTCCCAATCAAGTAATGCATCGTCTTCAAGATTCTGTTTATTACTTTCAGGTCCCTTCATTCTCTGGCTCCAGCCTACCTCTTAGAACTACCTCCCCCACCAGACCAAGTGTCGTACCACCCACTCTTCTGACTCAAAATCTTTTAGCTATACCTCGTACGAACCGTATGTGGAGCAGCTCTGGAAATCAAGTCTTTACCACGGACACGGCATGCCATGTATACAGCACACCGTGTAAATGTAATGCGATGTACCACAATAACTCTTGGACCGAATAGGGTCCAAATGACCGTAACCAAAGTGCTTTGGCTGGAAAATCCCGAAGGGTTGTAGACTGGCTTCTGGCTAGAGGCTTCGGTTGCTCCAGTCCTTGTTCAGTAAATTTACCTGGTTAGCCTTGAGGTCCTTTCATTGATGACTCACCATCTTGTCCTCTTTGGAAGGGCTAGATCGGCTGCCCGTGATTGATTGTATACTCCTTAAGCTCCTTGCAGCTACTACATAATTGTGGCCCAAACTCAGCTATCTACCAGCTGTAATGACTTTTTAGGTGGTTACAGGTTAGGTATGGCTGGTTGGTTGTTGTGTATGGCTACATCGAGCCTAACAATAGTTGGACTGTCTAGTTTTTCTGCTCTTGCTACCCCCCCCCACCCAGCCAGAAGATAGTCCAATCTCTGCAGCCATCATTGTGCTGGCTGTGGTGGCTTTTGTCGGTCGGAAGGAGCAGGTGTGGACCTGAGGATTAGGACACTTGTTTTTTTCCGTGGCTCCTTACCTCGCACGAACGCTTGCGCACCACACACACTACACACACAACACACACACCACTCACACACAACGCACTCACACACGTACGCACACTCTCTCTCCTCTTCATTATTCGAGCTAGACAGTTGGTAATCCTAAAGCTTCATAGCGTTGACTAAAATTACGTCTACAACTATGTCGCCGCTGCTTTAGAAAGACTGTTTTGCTTTGCTCGATGTTAATCATCAGCAATGACGACAGAGCCTACTAGGATGAGCGATGATAGAGATTGAAAGAAGCAGTACGTATTTCGTGACCATCCTGGAGTCCAACAGTCGTTGGCATTATTCGATCAATTCGTTCGGTGTTTTGAAATCTATCAATCTGATACCCCCCTCCCTGCATGAAGGAGGCAGTTTGCATTGCTTTGTCAGGTAGCTGATTGCTTCAAAGCCTTCATAAAAATTCCAGCTCAGTTGGCCTGTTTTTTGACGCCTGCTTCTTTTTTGAGACTAGCTGATGCTCTCTTGCTCCACTTAATTTGCTTAGTGAGCACCTATCAGTAGTGACATAAGCAGCAGTGGCAGCAGCTAGCATCAGTAGCAGCAGCGTGCTGCAGCTGCTGCCACTGCCACCTGCAGCTGGCAGTAGAGGAGCTATAGCTGCAGCAAAGCGAATGGTGCCCGTGTGTGATGCAGCTTTTCTCCTTTCATGGTTCTTGTGCAGGATGGCTGCCCAACAAGCAGACTACAGCGCTCTGGAGGACGAATTCCGGCTTGCCCTGCAGGTGGAGGCCGAGAGATTTAACACGGTGAGCTGAGTTGCCAACAAGCATCGGATAGAAATCGCTTTTCGGCTCAGACTGTTGGTGGCAACAAACTGAAAGGAGGTGGTGTAGGGGGGTCGAGGAAGCCCCATCTCCCATACCAAGCCCCTGCCTCTTGTTTGCCCTTGAGCCAAGGTCGTCTGGTTAGTGTGAACCCACAACCGCCGGCACCAAACAAACCACTGTTGAATTATGCTGGTGGTGGCCTGCCAGCAAGTCCAAGGGCATCCATCATCATCCCCAGGGGCCGGGGGGGTAGGGGGTAGGGGTGGGGAAGCTCTGATGTGAGGCCGGCCTTCTGCCCAGTCCAGGCTGGCAGCTTCCGGCAGGGCTGCTACAGGCTATTTATGAACTCACCGGATCCAAAGGCAAATTGAAATTTAAAATGTTGACTTGTACAGGTCAAGAGTACTTTACAGGCAATAATAATAATAAAAATAATACCAATAATAGCACATTTGTATTGCACTCTCAGAGAACATAATCTCTTTCTAGGCACTTCGCATATGCTGCAAAGGAAGAATAGGTAGCATGCTCAATGTCAACAAGCATAACTTGGTTAGGTGTGACATGCATGTGGGGTCGGCATGCAAATGTGGTTAGTGGCAGCATGCATAAAAACGTAAAGTACGAATCGCGGCGACCCACTAAATGCTGTGATACACACACATATATATGTTCTTTAGCTTCTTTTTAAATGTAGTCAAGTCAGAGGGTGTCATAATCGCCAGTCGGACGCAAGTTCCTGTCTTTGGGAGCATACCAAGTAAAAAACGGCGTGGTCTCCAAAGGATTTGGGTTTATACAAGGTGTAGGTAAATGATTTGATTCAGAAAAGTGGGTGGTACGATGCTTAGCCTGGTGGGGGAGTCGATCTGGTAGGTAGGCTGGAGCCAGAGAAGGAAGGAGCTTGAAAGTGAGTGACAGAACCTTGAAGTTGACGCATTTCTTGCCGGAGAGCCAGTGCAAATCAGCAAGAAGTGCTGTGATGTGGCAACTATGCCGCTCACGACTGACAGGCCTAGCTGCAGAGCCTTGCACAGCTGTAAGTACCTGAAATGTAAAGCGCCTAGAAAGAGATTAAGTTCTCTGGGGGCGCTTTATCAAGTGCATTATTATTATTATTATTATTATAAAACAGGACGGTAGACTAGGAAGCAGTGAGTTGCAGAATTCGAGACAGGATGTCACAAATGCATGGACCATTTTAGATGTAGTATTCCTGTCTAAGCAAACCTGAATTTTAGTAATGTTATGTAGCTGAGAGTTAGCAGACTTGACTATGGAGCTGATGTGGCCGTCTAATGAAAGGTCACTTTGAAACAGGCCACATATATTTCGTGCAGATTCAATAGGAGATAAGCTGGCAGAGCCGATTTTGAGCACTAACCTTTCCAATTTCTGAATCACACTTGGTTTGCCCATAACTAGTAAGTTGGTTTAAACATCATTCAATTTAAGAAAGTTTGCTATCATCCATGTGCAAATGTCATCAATGCATGCAGCAAAAGAGTTGAGAGAATTCGACGTGCTGGAGGGCTGGTAGAGATCAAAGCAAAGGTACAACTGAGTGTCATCTGCTTAGAAGTGAATACCTAGGTTGTGCCTGGCCATCACACGGGCCAGAGGAAGACTATAAACCATGAGAAGAGCCGGACCAAGCACAGGGCCCTGTGGTACCCCACACTTCAGTGGCTCTTTGGATGATCTTTTTCTGCTCACATCAGTACTCAGGAGTCTCCCACTGAGATAGGACTTAAACCTTTGCAGTGCAGTACCAGAGATGCCCAGGCTAGATGCGAGGCAAGAAGGACTTGGTGATCGATAGCATCAAAAGCGGCCGAAAGATCGAGCAAAACAAGTGAGAGAGACTCTATCGCCGAGCTGGTTTGGTCCAGCGGTTAAGGTGCTCGCCCCCCCCCCGACCATGGTCTGGCTGAGGTCGTGGGCTCGAGCCCGGAGGCATATGTGAAGCACCTGAATAGAGATTAAGTTCTCTTGGGGCGCTGTACAAGTGAATTATATATATCCAGGTTTGCATTCCAAAGAAGGTCGTTATACTCCTGGAGGAAAGCTGACTCTGTGGAGCGATTAGCTCTAGTCTGACGGTTGTTCCTATCATCTGTAATGATGAATCGATCCCGACGAGTAGTGCCATGCTCAATACATGATGACTCTGTCACCCCTGGTTTTTAGCTTAGGGGTAAGGTGCTTTCACTACCCCCTAAACTTCTTCCTACTACCTGAATGTCGAGGGCCCGAGTCTGCAGCATGAAATCCTTCATTGCCCACTGCAAGTTGAGGTGAGAGCCACTAAGGCTCTTTTACCACTAGATAATAATAATAATAATAATAATGATAATACATTTGTACACCACACTCATAGAACTGAATCTCTTTGTAGGCACTTTGCAGATGCTGTATAGAAAGAATTACTAAATGATCGGTAGTAACATTCACAAGCAGCAGGCACAGTGTAACCATGCAGGTGCACAAAAAGGGCGAATTACAAAGACCCACTAAATGCTGTAATAAACGGATGGCCGTTGAATCAGCTGGCCTTAACGCTGTATCGGTAATAATAATAATAGTAGCAGTAAAACGTGTATATAGCTTCCCAAAAATATCAAATCTCTTTCTAGGCTCTTTACATGTTCTGTAAAAAAAAGGCCTGTCAATTGGTAACTGTAAGATGCACAGTTGCAAAACACTGGCACACACAGGACATTTCACTCAGGCGAATGCCCCGAAGGACAGGTAGGTTTTAGCTTTTCTTCTGAACGTCATCAAATCCAAAGTTTGCAAGATGTCTGTTGGTTGTGAGCTCCAGACTTTGAGATTATCATAATAATGGAAGGCACGGTCTCCAAGACATTTGAAGTTCGCAAGAGGCACGACCAAACCACCAGAGTATTGATAGAGTCCGCACGTGGATAACAGCAAACTTTCTTTAATTGAATGACGACAAAACTAACCCACTAGTTGTGGGCAGATCAAGTGTGACTCAGAAATGGGAAAACCTAACCCTCAAAATCGGTTCCACCAGCTTATCTCATGTTGAATCTGCACGTAATCTTGGTGTCCTGTTCCAAAGTGACCTTTCATTAGACGAACACATCAGCTTTACAGTCAAGTCTGCCTACTTTCAGCTTTATAAAATTTCTAAAATTCGGACTTGTTTAAACAGGGGTACTACATCGAAACTAGTCCAAGCATTTGTGAAATCTTGTCTCGACTGCTGTAACTCACTGCTTGCTGGTCTGCTGGCCTGTGCAATCAGGCGCTTACAGTTAGTGCAAAACTCTGCAGCTATCGTGAGCATTGCAGTTGCCACATCAACCACTCTCTCCGACCTGCACTGGCTCCTAATCAAACCGCATATCGTCTTCATGGTTGTGTTACTGACTTTTAGGTCTCATTATTCTCTGCCTCCAGTCTACCTAGCAGAACTACAACCCACTGTTCCGACTCGAATCGTTGAGCGTACCTCGTACGAACCTCAAAAGGAGACCGTGCCTTTAGTTCGTTTGCTCCCAAAGGTCGTAACTCACTACCGATGCATGTCACAACGTCCCCTGACATGACGACATTTAAAAAGAAGCTTAAAGCGCACCTTTTTATTACTGCATGTGGTGGATCTTTGTGATTTGTCTCATGATTTGGGATATGCATGTACCTGCTTACACTGTGCCTGCTGCTTGCAAATTACCAGTAAGAATTTGGCATAGCTTTCTACACAGCATCTGTAAAGTGTCTAAAAAGAGATTCAGTTCTCTGAGGAGCTATACATATGTATTATTATTAGTAGTAATAATGATAATATTATTATTATTAGTCAGACCTGTGTGATGGGACAAGAGGTCTTATTAAACGGAACCTAAAGGCGAGTGACATAGCCTTAAAGTCAGAGTCACTCTTTAATGGAGAGCCAGTGCAGATTAGATGAATTCATTGAATCCAGTAGTGGTGTATAACGTGGCAGCAGCAACGTTTTCTCGACAGAAAAGAGTTTTGCACCAACTGTAATTGATGCAAGAGAGAGGCCGATACGGCCTTACAGCTGCTATGCGTAAAAGACAATAGCAGCCTGGAGGCAACATAAACTGAAAGGCGGCTGTCCTCAACGGATGTTGCCCTTCACCCTCGAGGCACCACCTGACAATGGCAGTCCGATTGTGTTCAGTCGGTGTCCAGCAGATCTATCACCTGTGGGGGAGTTTCTCAAGGGCCTGTTCTCGGTCATTTGCTGTTCTCCATTTATACCGAGGCTCTCAGAAAAGTGATATGGGCCCATGGGATCGGCTATCTCGTCTATGCTCCCTATTTATGTATCCTTCTTGATAAATGCTTGAAGTTGAAGAGCTTCATAAAGAAGGTTGTCTCCAATGCAAGTCATCACAATCGATCCCCACCCAAGATTAGGGACTGTCTACCACGGTGGCTGGCTAAAGATCTTACTAAATCCCTTGTTATATCTAGACTGGAGTAATTCACTACTAGTAATACTGTAATTCAGTTTTGGCTGTGCTACAGAAAAAAGCCACAGAGGCCCTGCAGCTGGTGACAAATATGGCTGCAAGGTTGGTCAAACAATCGAAGAGCATCTGCAATGTTTCTCGTTACATTAGGAAGCTGCAAACTTTTGCGCAAATGCTCCTCATTGATCAACGGATTCAGAGCAAAATATTAGGCTCAGGCACATACCTGAAATGGCTGCAACAGTTTCAGCTTGATTGCTCCTGTGGGTGCTACTGGCATCCTGCCATCGGCTGTGCACACGGTGTGGAAGCCTCACATGAGCACATCATGAATATTATGAACTACCTGTCCGAAGAAGCCAGATAAGCTTAAGCCCTCTTCTCACCACGGCACCAAGCTGCATCTGCAGTCTGCATCCACCAAGTCATCGATTGGCCAAAGGAACGAACTGAGTGTTTTACTAGTCAGCCTGTTGCTTACAGCTGGCACTGTGTCGAGTGTTATTTGTTGGTTTCTCTCACCGAACGGCCATGCCTGGGTGTGTACAGACGTTTCCTGCTGGCCAATCCTGACAATCTGGGATATGAGTTGGAGTGGGGGGGGGATTGACCGGGTCCTTTAGCTGGTTGCAGCACAGCCAGCTGTGCATGTAGTTACTGCTGACACTGGCAGGGTTGTTGTCGGTAAAGATCTTTTCGTGCTCCTAAAGCCTGCTTGACTGCTTCTGCCAGGCTGTCACGTGCTGCACCATGCCGTCTAGTTGCCATGTTGCTATTGGCTCTTTGCTGACTGCTGTGTTGACATTAACACGGCACTCAATCTCGAGATCTCCGTCTGTGTTGGGTCGCTTGTGTGTGTGTCCGGGCGTGTGTGTGCATGCGCGTGCAGCGTGTGCGCGTGCACACGGACATGCACCCCTCGGCGAATGCTTGCGTCTGCCACTTATGTGGGGACTGCTACTCATGAGGAACGTTCGCAATTACCGATTGCTCTCCTGTGGCTTCTCGGCCCGTGCTTCTCCACTCCTGTATTGCTGTATGCACACTCCATTTGGTGCGTCGTATGCAGTTCATGTATGCACGTGTCTGTGTGTGTATTTTAGTGTGCACTCACGAGTTTGCGTATGCGCACTCGAATGCATGTGCATGCCCGCTTTGCGCTTATGTAGCCGCACAGTATGTCTATGCAAACTATGCATTGTGTGTATATACGCAGGCTAGCAGGTGTGCAGGGAGATAGCTCGCCTGTGAGGTGCTGTGTCTATCCGAGTAAGTAGAGTGCTTGTGGGAGACACACTCTGAAGAAGCAGAAAGGATGCACTTGTCAGGTGTTGGACTGTTTTGTGCGCTGCAGCTTCAAGACGCATACGAGAAATTGAGCACGGACAGTGCCCAGTGCCGGCAGGTCTTGGCGTCGGCAACATCAAAGGACGAGCGCTCGTCTAAAATCATGGCCGAGATGACTCAGGTCTGTGGGTGCCCTTTACTTTGGCCTGCTTGGAGCTCGGTCGTACCTGAGTCCAGGCATGCACAGAGCCGCTGCTATCCCCCCCCCATTTGGATGCCTCGGTGCACTCAACGCTCTCCGTTTGCTCGTGCAATTCTAAAGGTCTTGAGTGTAAAGCAATGTCTGCCGAGCCTGGCTCACTATCTCACGACCTCATGGCCTACGACCCTGGCCGCGAGTCCTGTGGTGAGGCGACAGTCTTTTAAGTCGGGGCGGGCGGCACGATATCTGCTGGCATGTTGGTAAGTGTGTAGTCAGCATAAACTTGATCCAGCTTTGTTCGGTCTGCTGCCTTTTGTTCACGACAGGCCACTGCCGTGGTGCACACGGGTTGGGTCAGAGGTCGCTAACACATCGCCACTTCTTTAGCGGCTGTGCACATGCACTCGCGGCACCGCGGCTATCGGACCATGGTGTGACATCTCGGGGGGGGGACAACTCTCTGGTTCGTGCATTGCTGCTGCCAAGAATCGTTTGCGCATGCCACATGGCAGCACGCCGCCGGCGCCTCATGCTGCTGCTGATCGTGTCAGCTCGATGTGGGCGTAGGCTCGGCGCGGTGAATTCCAGCGTTGGTGCGTCATGTGACCTTTCGCAATGAGCACGGGCGGGCTCGTTGTGCCGGCATGCTACCATAAGTCTTGACTGCCCGCCACCTGCCGCCGGCTCACCTGCTTCCAACCATCTATCACCGCCAGCTCTTCCTCTCTCTCTCTCTCTCTCTCTCTCTCTCTCTCTCTCTCTCTCTCTCTCTCTCTCTCTCTCTCTCTCTCTCTGCTGCTCATTCCGAGGAGACCGGATGCAGTGAAAGCGGATGCTTGCGGCTGCGTATTGGGGAGGAGGAGGGACGAAGAAAGGCAGAACTCGGGTGACTCGGGCTACGGCGGCTACGCTCTACTCCCGGTCTGCGGTCCTGGTGCCATGAGATGCTGCAGGGAAGCCGCCTGAATCGTGCAGACCCGGATGGCGCGCAGCTAGCGCCATAGAACTCTTTTGCATCAGCCACAGGCTCGGCGTTTGTGCGCCGCCACGCGAGCAGCCGGTCTCTGCCCTGGTCCGGCTGGCTGGGAGTGGCCGCTGTTAGCGCTCGGCTCTGCAAAAATGACCGCCCTTTTCCTAGCCTTCGGAGGCAGAGTTCACGTCGCCAGACGGCAGATGAACTCGGCGACGCTTGCCATGACGAGGCGCTAACCCTAATGGCATCATTGTCGTCTGCTGCCGCCACATTTCCTGTCTGTCGCAAGCCCTGGCGTCTGTTGCTTTAGTTGTCTGCTGCGCCGTAGCCGCCGACTGACTGCAGCCGGTGGCGGCGGCGGCGGTGGCTGGGCGCCAGGTGGCGGGTGTCCTCATCTGCATGCAGCAGCTGCTGTGCCGGCGGGCGGGCGTGTAGCAGCGACGGCTCGACCCGGCGACGCGAGACAGAGGTGCCGGCGGCTGCTTGATCTGGGACTCTTTCCGGTAGTCGATGGTTTGGTGTCATGCAAATGCGGCGTTGCTTTATGGGTTCATTAGCAGTCAGAGAGACAGAGAGAGTAGCCCTTTTCAGCGGAAAAAGAGGCGGGCGCTCCTGCCGCCCCAGTCGTGCACGCAGGCGGTAGCGCAACCCCTCCCCTCCCTCCCCCTTGTGATTTGGCTAGCTGCTCTTGTTGACGTTGCAGAGGCTTGCACGGTTTGTCGTTTCCTAGCCCAAATGATAAGCGTTGTCTTCGGCTGTACGAACCGGTTCACGGGTGTCTGTCTTTCTTTGCTATGCCTATCGAGTGCCTCTAATTTCGTGCCAGGCGGCCCGTCTCTCCTTCCCCCTTGGATACGTTAGGCGTTAGGTGACCGAGGCAGCGGCAGGAGCTGTGCAGGCAAGACAGACTGGCAGGTAGCCGCACAGGCCGTCGTGTGTAAAGGGTGAGCTTCAGTTGACATTGTTGAGTCAGTGTTGTGCCACTGAGGCTCCAGCAGGTGACAAAAAGTCAGTCTGCCAGAGTGAACTTGCTGGTCACCACCGTCGGGAAGGGGACTATTACCGAATCGGCATAACACACCTATTTAGGACAGCATTTAATGGGTCCCTGTGATTCGTCCTTGATGTGCTTATGCGTGCTGACACTGTGCATGCTGCCACTAACCGCATTTGCATGCTGACCCTGTGCATGTCACCCCTAACCATATTATTCATGTTGTTTGTTTTTCAAGCATGATTTTACTTACCATTTAATTGCATTTCCCTTTGCAGCAATTGTAAAGCGCCTAGAAAAAGATTAAGTTCTTAAGAGGGCGCTTTATCAAGTGCATTATTATTATTATTATTATATTATATAAGGCTCATTGAACGAGCCATGATTTCATCATATGTGCTATCTCGTTAGATGTGTGCTCGTTTGCGAGTACGCAATTCCGTTCTAAGAATGGAATTACACTTATCCCGAACGATACTTATGGGGGGCCATACTCTTTTGTTGGGATTCCTCCAGCGAGATATTGTTCCTTTCTCGAATCCTTTGATAGATTTGTGCATAGTTACATAGGTACATCTGCTCCACATGTGCCGCTGCAATGCATTCTGGTGACTTTGCAGTAACCGGCAGAGCTACCAGAGCTTGCACCTTGCACCGGACAATACAGGCCTCTTGTGTCGCCTGCTGTCTGAATCCAATCGTTACCGTTTGACAATTTTGCGTATGTGTGTGAGCAGATGCAGCACGTGCTCGGAAGACTGTGCGAACAAAGCGACTGCTTGTTACAAATCGCTGAAAACAAAAGGGGAGCTAGAAACCGTGTGTGTTGGCCACCGACCCCGCGGCCCCGGAAGGTGCAAAAATCACGGCACACAAAATGCAGTTGCTATCTATCCATCCACCGCGAGCAAAGCAAATTGCCGAGAACCAGCCTTGACCCGTTTGACCGCTCACAGCGCCGGGCTTACTTGATCGGCTGCTTGGCTAATCCAGTGGATGCTGGGAAATGGCCCCTCGTGACTGCCTCATGCTCTGCGAAAAGTCGGTTGGCCTTCAAAGCTGCGTCTAGACCAGCGAGCGTTCGTAGTCGAGACACATGTCTATGCTCGTCTCGAGTGTCAACCAGCATAGAAGCAGGCATGTCTACACTGTGTAACAGTTTAGCAGCACGGGGGACGCTCGAACGTAGCATAATTGCGGCCTTCGTGCATCATGCAGCAGCTTGACCCATACAAGATGGCAAAGCTCGCTGGCGCGTACTACTAGCGGACCGGTGTGACGGAAGTCCAGTCGGCGTTAGTGACTAACTAACTGCTGGGTAGGCTAACCATAGGGCGCTTGCACTTTTTGTTGTTGTTGAAAGGCTCATACTAAAGCGTGCTGCTTTCGGGATTACAATGAGAGGGTACTGACCGCGCGCGGCTCACTTGCCAGGCTGCCCACATAATCCACCGAGCGTGCTGGAAATGGTAAGTAAGGCTGGATCACTAGCATGCTCTAATCTAAGAAGTCAAAAGGAAGACCCGTCGGGGCAGGCTTCGCACAAGCATAAGCCTTCCTGGAAGGCTGCTGAGGCACGCACAAGCTCGAGCCGCCTCTCGGGGCCTTGCATTTTCTGGGGGGGGGGGGTCTGCGTGAATTGTCCCCCCACGTGTGTGTGTGTGTGCTTCTGCTCGGCTTACGCATGCGCATAAACCCCTGGTCTTAGTCCAGGGTGAAATCGCTGGCACTTCCTGACCCAGGTCGTGGGTTCGTGTGCTGATGCAGGCAATCCTTTATTGGCGTGTGCAAGCAAGGTAGTAATAGCCATTGAGGCTCTTCGGCGAGTTTTGTGCTTCCTTTGCAGCAAATGTTAAGTGCCTAGAAAGAGATTGAGTTCTCTGAGGATGCTATATAAAACATATTATTTTTGTTATTATAATTGTTCAGAGTCGAGATTAACCCCAATGTCGGACTGTGGCTAGTACAGTTACTTTCACTTGGCAACTACAGAAATCTCGAAGGTGTGAGGTCGTAAAGTTTCTCGTTTCGTTGTCATTATTATTATTGTTCAGAGTCGAGATTAACCCCAATGTCGGACTGTGGCTGGTACAGTTGCTTTCACTTGGCAATTACAGAAATCTCGAAGGTGTGAGGTCTTAAAGTTTCTCGTTTGGCAGCAAATGGAAAAATTAGCAGAGGCTATCCTTGGGCATGTATATGTTGCTGCCTGCATGCGCTTACATAAGTCATCAAAAATTTAGCTGCCATCCTTCTATACGCTGCTTTCCTTATCTACGAATTCCTGTATTCTGAACTCTTGCAGTCCTACGTTCTAGTCTCCCCACACACCGTGTCTATGATGGCTGCATCTGCCTTGCTTGTTGGATCTGTTCCTGTTTGGTTGGCTGCCTCGGAAGTCTCCAATCAACCGCAAAGAAGGAGACCAACCGGCTAGTTCTTTGAACCCGGCCCACAAGACTCTGATCCTTCCTGTCACTGACCAGTTCTCACCCCTTGCCAGTAGAGCTGATGGCGTGGCTTCAAGTTTTTAGTTTTCCAGTCAAAGGCTGGCTGATTCAACAGCATCATTTGAGATAGCACCGAAAAACCCTTCATGGCTATCAGCCCTCTTGCAGCCGGCAATAAAGGATTTCCGGCTGAGGTATTCTAGCCCACGAGCTGGGTCGCGAAGTGCAAGCAACTTACTGGCAGGCTAAGACCTACGTGCTCAGACCTAAGGTCGACTCCGAAGGCTTGCCAGTGTAGACGAAGCTTTACTACTGCAGTTCAGACCGTGATGCTGCCGGCTGTCGCTGGGATCATACAGCTTACTTGGTCTGCTGCAGGAGCAGCTGCCTCTCGTATTTCGAACTTGACATGCCTTCTGTCCCAAGCTCGATGCTTAACTTCTGGTCGCTGCCTGACCTAACTTCCTGCTGCTGCCGGACCTAACTTCCGGCCTGACCAGCAATCCTGCCTTATTTTTCGATGGACGTGATGCCATGACTGTGCTATTTTGATTGCTCGGCACAATCAACCTTTGTAGAACGGATTGCCACACAGCAGTGAGCTGCCGTGATTTTGCTCACCGGTTTTGCCACCGGTGCGTGCCGTGGCAGAGGATGAAGGTGGTGCCAGCCACTTCTGCACGTATTGCTCTGCTCTGATTGGCTGGTCGCTGCTGCACGATTGCAGTCTCCTTCCGAGCTTGGGTCGTGCCTAAACAAAAATACTTGCTGGTATAGCAGCCTCTTTTGTATAGTGGCAGAAGAGCCTTTACGGCTATCACAATGCTTGCAGCAGCGATAAAGGATAACTCACAGCAGGATTCGAACCCACGACCCAGCTCGGGACCAAAGTCGTGAAAAGCAACCACCTTACGTAGTACGCCTTCACCGGTCACGTGACTGCCACCGAACCGGACCCCTTTGGCTCCCCGACTTCAATTTGTCACTAGGCAGGGCAGCGGTGGTAGCTACCGTTCTGCAGTGCCCACCTGCCCATCTGTCTGTCTGCCTGTCTGCTAAGCAGCGATATGTCAGTAGGCATGACCAGCACCTATCTGCCAGCAGCTGCTGCATATGGCTTCTGTAATGCCAGTCCTTGCTCGCGAAGGAGGAGGCAGCTTACTTATTGCAGCCAATGAGGGGAGCCCGTGGGTCTGGTTTATGACGTGGTACGAGTGTCAAAACCGGCACGGCTCCTCAGGGAGAATCTTGGCCCTGGAAGCTGTTAGAAGCCTCATGAATATAACCTATACGGTGCCAAAAAAGTCACGTGGCACAGCATCGATCGTGGCAAGTGCCAGTAGTGGAGAAAGGAGAGGTGTCTGCAACCGATGACCTTGACCGAACCGGTCACGGTCGCAGAGGTGTGCTTGGAGGAGGGAGGGTGAGGGTGAGAGTAGGCAAGGATGTGTGGGGGGCTCGAGGGTGGCCTCTCTGGCGAAGCTTTGCCAGCCCACCATTGCTGCTGCTGGTGCTGCTGCTGCTGCTGCCACCACTGCTGCTGCTCGCGTGCCAGCGGCCTCAGTATTGTGTGCCAGCACGTGCAACTGACCCTCACTGCGGCTGGCCGACACCACCGTGCAGCAGACATGTCCAAAGCTTGCTCCGGCAGCTAATCACAAGCACCGAAGCAGTAAACAGGCCTGCAAAGTCAGCACGAAGGCAGGAAAGTCAGCAGAGTAGGGGGTGTGGTAGGAGTTAGCCAGGTAGCCCTCCCTACTCCCACCCCAGGTCTGCCGTTCTGGAGCCAATGCAGGCCATGCCTGAGAGGGCCCGGCCCAGTGAGCCGGCACGTGCAGCTGGCAGCTGCTGCTCAGGCAGGCTGCAGCTGCACCCATCTGCTAGTTGCAGCGTGGAGTGAAGGCGATCACTAAATGCTTCGAGCAACTGCGGTTTTGATTCAAAATCAGAGAGAACAGTATGCCAAGTTTATCCGCCGAATTTCATGCGATTGCGCCAGCTCGTTCTGATGCTACGGCCTCCGATGGCCCGACCCAGATGGCAAAAAAAAGTAGAACTGCGATACAGATGCCATTTTTGTAAGCCCGTTACACTGGCTTCTATAACGTGCAATCAAACTCGTAGATTTGCGACGCCTATTGAGGCCCTGCGCTTCCAATAGGCGAACTAGGCAATCGCCTAGGCAGGCGCTGGTCGCGAGCAAGGCGTCAAAAAGACTAGAAAACTAAAATATAGCTATCTTTTTGTAAGGTGTTCATAAATAGCATCAAACCACTTTCCTTATCAAAACTTTTTGGTGGCTTTTTGAATGAAAATCATAGAAACCCGCCATGAAGGATTATCTGAGCAGTGCTAAAGCAAGAGGTGGTGGTGCGAACTGTTTGTAAAGAACTTCGAGAAAATTCGAAGCTGCCGGGTCACCGAGCAGTCTGGAGCTGATGTGTCAGTAGTTAACTCTGCAGTCCTGCACTGTTGCTCGTTATTCAGTTGGAGCGACTCGCATGGCAACACTTGCAGAGTAGATTCTCTGTACTTGGGCTTAGAAGCACTGTCTGCCACTCTCCACCGAGCATTCTCTCTCCTCAATCTATCTCTCTCTCTCTCTCTCTCTCTCTCTCTCTCTCTCTCTCTCTTTCTCTCTTTCTCTCTCTCTCTCTCTCTCTCTCTCTCTCTCTCTCTCTCTCTCTCTCTCTCTCTTTCTCTCTCTCTCTGGTCTCTTTGCCTCCCTCTACTCATTCTCCCTGTTTCTTCTTTTCTCCCTTGTTGCTCTCTTCTCCCATTCTCTTTATGTCTCTCTGTCTTTTTGCCTCTATCTCTGTCGAAGCTGTTTGCCATGTGTTTCTGTCGTTTGGATTGTAGAGATGTGCTGCATGATGTTCTGCTGCTTCTTCTGCTATAGCTCATCAAGGAGCAGAAGGACAAAATTGCAAAACTGAGCTCTTTAAAGCAAGAACAAGCGGCAGCCCACAAGGTTTGTGCCGCTTTGGAATGCCTTGCTGTGCCGAGAGCACCCACCCCATTTAGATGACTCGACAAGTAGGCATCATAGCCACAGAGGGCAGGTGCTGCCTCAGTTACCATTTCGGCAGCACTAGTTCTTGCAACCGGGAGCTTCATAGCTTGATATGGAGGTTCATCCATCCATCGCTGGGTGATTCTCAGCTGGTAGCAGCAGCATTACCTAAAGAGATGTGCCCAATCCCCCAACTTGACGGTTAGTTTTTCAGCCGGCAGACTTTGGTAAGGGGCAGCATGTCCAGCAATAATGGGAGGCCTATGTGCAAGCCAAAGTCAAAAGATCAAGGGTAGTCGATTAGGGGAGCACCGTGAAAGTGACACTCGCTGAGTACCTTGAAGTAATAATACTAGTAATAATAGTGATAAAGTATTTGTGCAGCAATCCTATGAGAAAACAATCTCTTTCTATGCACTTCACATATGCTAGAAAGAAAGCGTGTTGACCGATTAGTGAGCTTGCGCACATATACACATTTTGGCCCGTGTAAGCACACAAAGGAGAGTTCACACGGATGGAGGGAGGGGATTCTTTTAGCTTTCTTTTAAATGCTGGCAAGTCTCGAGCTGTCATGTCAGCTGATAGCGAGTTCTAGGCGCTGGCTCTCCTAAGGATTTGAAGATCGCCAGAGGCTCCGCTAGAGATTTGATTCAGAAAAGCGGCAGGATGATGCCTAGCGTGATTGGGAAGTAGATCAGATAGGTAGGCTGTAGCCAGAGAATAAAGGGACCTGAAGGTGAGCGTTACAGAACCTCGACATTGATGCACTGCTTGATATGGAACCAGTGCAGGTCGTTGAGAAGTGGTCTACGTGTGGCAGTTATGACGTTTTCGAGATGGCCCACCCTGGCTGCAGAGTTTTGCATCAGCTGTATTGAATCCAAGAGAGAGTACCACTGGCCTGGGCACCGCTGGGCCAGCGTACCGGCAAGCAGGACCAATGCGCCGACCTTCGCCACCTTAGAACATGGCCCTCATCGGCAAGTGTCCGATGACCAGACTCACGTGCCGCGCCTGACATCATTAATCGAGACCCCAGTCAGGCAGTAAGCAAGGTGCTACTCAGCCACGGTGGATGCAGATGCCTGTCAACATCGTTGTGATCACGGCACGATCTCCTTTTGCTGACTGAAGTCCACCACTGAAGGCAGCCAAATCCACATGTCGAGGCCGATACCCACAGCTGGACTTCCTCTCATCCTGCACCGTGCTCCTGCACCGTGCTCCTGCACCGTGTAAGCTGTGCGTACTAGTTGTAGTTGAGGGCAGGAGAGAGAGAGAGAGAGAGAGAGAGAGAGAGAGAGAGAGAGAGAGAGGGGGAGAGATGGGGAGCCGACCGGTGTCGAAGAATCATGATGTGCACGTTTGACGGAACGTTGCTTTTTGGCACGGCTGCGCACCCAGACGCGAACTACGATGTGCTCGGTTGCCAGACAACCTCCTGCTTTGGGTAGCAAGGCTCTCTCTGGTGCCGGCACAAGCACTCGTGCCTTGGTCGCCTAAGCCGACCGAACAGCTTTGCTTCCGCCGTTTTTCTTTATTTCAACGTAGCCTCCTCTCTCTGTCTGCCGCCTGCTAAGATTCTAGCGCCGCTCGCCGTCGCTCTGCAGGAAGTGCAGGAGCGACTGCAGTCGCAGCTGACCGCGCTCAAGAAGCAAGTGCTCGATGTCGACCGTGTGCGGAAGGTACCGCTCTGCCGCCGCACTCGCGCGCGCTTGTGTCCACGCTGAAGCCTAGCATTTACCGAGCAAGTCGTTCTTTCTTGCATGAGTGACAGTTACTGCGTGCTGCTGGCAGGCCTCGTTTTCTGGCTTGTGCTGACTGCCAACCGGGCTTTGCCATGCACACCCGATTGTTTGTGTCACGCAGGAAGCGGCCGACCTTAGGGTGCAGCTCCAAGGTCAACACTCCATCATAGTGGGACTTCGTGCAGAGAGGGATCTGTGGAGCAAGGAGCTTGCGCAGCAGGGTAAGGATGATCCTGCCTGAGCTGCCTCTGCCGCCGCCGCCACCATCTACGCTTTAGGGAGCTAGGGGTGGATTATTTAGGAGGATTTAGCCGGGAGGGAGGCATGTAGGGGGAAGGAGGAAGGCATATAGGGGGAAGGTGTGAAGGATTTAGAGATGGAGGACGAAACAGAGGACGAAAGAGAGTTGAGGAGATAGATGATACCAAACAGACTGCTCACAGACAAAGACAGGCACCGAGTTTAACTGCACTGTGAACTGATGAGTGAGTAGTGTGTGTGTGTGTGCGCGCGCGCACGCGCGAGCGCACGCATGTGTGAAAGGGAGAGAAATTCAGGCCCGTGGTACTGGCTGTCACTTCTATGCTGACAATATCCAGCTGCTCTTGTCATTCAAGCCATCAGCTCAGGCGACTGACTGACGGTCTGAACTGCAGCCTTGCTCACCTGGATGTCGGCCAAATTCTGTAGGCTATGCCCTCCTCCTCCTCATAGGAAACATTCGGCGTTTTCGAAGCTGCAGTAAGTGATTTCGCTCAGCTGATGGGAGTTGAGCTGCAGTGTGACAGTCAATCACAGCCTGCTCGTAATTTAGATGTCTCCCTTGATTGCTTGCAGCGAAAGAGTTGTATTCAGCCGACTGCTCCCACAGCTACCTAGTCATCACCAGCTCGATGATCCCTGCCCGTGGGATTAGGGACTATCTAATAACTCGGCGGCTTGCAAAAGATCTGACTAGCTTCGTGGTTCCGTCGAGAGTGGATTACTGTAATTCGGTACTGGCAGAGCTACCGGAAAAGGCCATTAAGTCTCTGCAGTTGGTGATTAATTTGGCAGCAAGGTCAGTTAACAAATCCAAGACATCCAGTCGCACAGCTCCTGTGAAGAAGTAGCTGCACGATGACTTGATCAATTGCTATGGAGCACGAATTCTTACTCTGACCCACGAACTGCTGCTACTGTTGACGGCTGCCTTCTGCTCCTCACAGGACAATAAATTAGCTGTTGCATACATTCTTTGGCTTAAAGACCAGTGAAGGAGCTCTGGGGTCTCTGCCGATCCTAGGTACTGACTGCCCAACTAACTTGCTCAATTTTTGCACCACAGTCCTCTCACCTCCTGCTGCCATAGTGGCACATCCTTTCTAGCTGCTACTTAGCTGCTATCTCTCTAACTTCCTCGGCTACTGTCCTGACTCGGCTATGCTTCCCTCTTCCTCTCAGTATCACGAGGTGGAGTCAGTAGGTCTGTAGGCTACCGAATGCTCTATGGAAGGCTCACCATCGTAACATAGTTGCAGCAGATGGAAATACAAGGTGCATATGAAAACATGTAGAAAGCATGACAGAGACAGAGAGAGAGAGAGGAGAGAGAGAGAGACAGAGAGAGAGAGAGAGAGACAGAGAGAGAGAGAGAGAGAGAGAGAGACAGAGAGAGAGAGAGAGACAGAGAGAGAGAAAGAGAGAGACAGAGAGAGTGAGCGAGAGAGAAAGAGAGAGAGAGAGAGAGAGAGAGAGAGAGAGAGAGAGAGAGAGAGAGAGAGAGAGAGAGAGAGAGAGAGAGAGAGACAGAGACAGAGAGAGAGACAGAGAGCGAGAGACAGAGACAGACAGAGAGACACACACAGAGAAAGAGACAGAGCAAGCATGGAGAGAGTGAAAGACGGCTAGAGATAGAGATAGATGGAAAAGGACAGAAAAGCTGAGAGAGACAGAGAGAGCGAGAGTATAAAAGGCGACAGAAGAAAGGGCTTGCCATTGGTACCGGAGGAAATGCCGCACGGGAGCCACCGAGTGCACTGCTTCGCCCTGCTCACGGCGGCGCGGACCCCACGCACTGCCTGCCCGGGCGCTCCTTTCGACGCAGCCCTCTCGAGCCTGCCGCTCGTGCACTCTGCCTGCAACGGCGCTCGGCCTGACCTGACCGCCATGCCAGCGTGTAAGCGACGCTGGCGCTGCCATCCACCACAGGTGCCTCGCTGGCAGCCGATCGCGGAAAGCTCGAGTCGCGCATCGAGGCGCTCGCCGCCGAGAATAGCTCACTTCGGGCGCAGCTGCAGCAAGAGACGGACACGGTCAAGATCAAGGCGAAGGTCATCCAAGACCAGACCGAGACGATCGGCGGACACAAGCGCCGGCTGGCCGAGCTCGAGCAAGCGCTGCTCGCAGCCGAGCGCGAGGCGGAGGCGAGGGCTCGCGACGCCGAGGCTTCTGCGGCCGACGACCGGCTGCACGTAGCGCAGCTCGACGAGCTCGGCTCGAGGCTGCGCGCCGAGCGCGATGAGCAGCGGCGCCGCGCCGACGACGCCCTGGCCGAGCTCGAGCGGAGCGAGGAGGCACGCAGGTCGGTGGCCGCGCACGCAGCACGAGCATGCGCGAGGCGGGGCAAGCGTGCACGCTTGCGGGCTGGGATGCGTCAGCGCGTGCCTGCCGAGCCAGCTGGACAGGGCGGTGGCGGCTCGCGGCCGGCCGATGCTGGCGATGCTGGAGCGAGGGAGCTTTCAGCCTGCTGCCGTGACTGCCACGCACGCCTGTTGGCAGCGCACCTCTCTCTTGACACGATCGTCAGTCAGTCGGGTTGGCGGTCGGTCACGTGGCAGGCAGCCAGTGCTTTGAGCAGCCCCTGCTGGCGCGCTCTCAGCCTCACTCCTGCCCGGGCTGCCGAGGCCGTTTGGTGCAGTGCGAGCTCTCTGATGTCGCAGTTGGCAGTCACCGGGAGCAGGAGACGGGAACGAATGGGGGGAAGAGGTTCAGCCAGCCTCCGACACGGCTTTGGCAGCCGGCGACAGCGCTAAGGCTGGCAGAAGCTGCTGCTGCTGCTGGTGCCGCTCTCTTGTGCATTCGGCTGCCTGCGAGTGCCTGCTTGCCCGCTCGGCGCTGCTGCTGTGGCAGCAGCAGCAGCGTGGAGCTCCCTAGCTTGCTGCTGGCGCTAGCGTGCAGGCTAGCTAGGCTGGGTGAACCCGGACAATTGCATTTGCATACAACCGGGCGGGCAGGCCAGTCGGCCTGGGGGCTGGCCGTCCTAGCTAGCTGGCCGGCTACATCTCCAGGGAAGCCGACAGACAGGGTGGGCTGCAGCAGCTGCAGGGCTGGCCATTACCATAAACATGATTGATGCAGCAGTCGCGGGCCAGGCAAAAGCTGCAGCCCCAGTTTCAGCAGCCGAAATGGCCGGGCATCGCGATGGCTGATGCCATCTCACGAGTGGTGCTAGTCCTTTGACCTTTGCTAGTCCTTCATGCACATCTCGCTCCGTTCGATCGTCTGGCTGCCTGCCTCTCGTTCCATCGCTTGCACGTGCTCGCACGAATGCACGCACGAGAGAGCAGACAGCACATCGTAGCAACCAACGCGATCGCTTGCCTCGCATCGGCCTGGTGGCTGCCGTTGCAGCTGAGGCTGCTGCTGCTGCCTACCTGCCGCAGGTGCCACTTTGGTTGGGCATTTGGTTGGGTTCGGCTGGCTGGCATCACAGGCGATGGCCATGCATGTTGTTCTTCCCTCCGTGTCAAGGGCGCTCAAGAGCACGTGGAAGGCCAAATCAACGGCAGTCGCCGAGTTAGAGGCACAGGTGCAACATGCTAAGCAGACGTGGGAGGAAGCCAACCGGAAGCTTTCGGAGGAGCGCGACAAGGCCGTGCTGGCCGCCGAGTGAGTGCCCCAGCGTGCCAACGTCGTGCCCCAGCGTGCCAACGTCGTGCCCCGTGCGTCTAAATCCACAGCAGCAGCAGCAGCTGCTGCTACAGCTACCCCTAGTCTTGACCCCTGCTGCCGCGGCCGTCTAGTGACTGACGTAGTGAGTCAGCACGTCCGGCGGTGGATGATGGGAACCGTCTGGCGTGAAGCTAGGCATATGTCTGTGCGCTGTTCGTGGCTGCGTGCTGCTAAGCTGCTCTCTGGTCGCGTCGTTGCTTGCGTTTGTCACTTCGAGCTCAGCTCGACTTTGAATGAGCACAAGCATCATAATGAGCATGCACATTCAATATCGGATATTCAATAGCAAGAGCATGCCAATCAATATCGACGTGCGAGGCGCTCCTGTCTGGTCAGGGTCAGCGTGGCCCTAATAGTGCACCGGCTGCACGGGAATAGAAATAGTGATAGGAATAATAATGATTAATAATAATGCCTTTTATGTGGCATCCTAAAAGAACCAAATGTCTATCTAGGTAGCCGTGATGCACACTAGGTAAGGCAGTTGCTTTTCACGACCTCGGTCCCGAGGTCGTGGGTTCGATTCCTGCGGTGGGCGATTCTATATCGCCACTGCAAGCGGTGGTGATAGCCATACAGGCTCATCTGTCGCTATAAAAAAGAGGCCGTTTAATCAGCTTGGATTTATTTATTTATTTTATTTACAACTCATTGCAAGAGAAGCAATAACCTTAGGGTTATTGCTGACATGAGCAGTATCCACGGCAAGAGTGAGCTAAAGAACAAGAAGGCGCTCGTTGCCGGACACTGGCGTTAGTAAGTAGGACTCGTGGTCAGTAAGCATGAACCTGACACTTAATCATGCACAGGCAAGCAGCTCTCAGGAACAAAAAGCGAGGAGGCTGTAAGCGTGGAGGTTTTCCAGCCGATATATATATCGTAGATACGTGGCAGCAGCAGCAGCTAGAGTGGCGAAAATGTAGCAGCGACTTCAGGACACTTACCGTCGACGCCACGTCGAGCCGCTGCAGGCATTCGGAGCAACATGTGGAGGTAACAACCGGAGAACTAGGCGATTGGCTGTCTCGACTGGGTGAACCGCCGGCGCAGTGATGGTAGACTCGGCAGCTGGCCAGTGAAGCTGCGTGGCTGTCCTCGTGGTCATGACTAAAACCCGCTTCGAGTAGTACATTTGGAAAGGTAGCACCACGTGACAGGCACTTACCACTGGCACTGCCTGCTCCGGGCTGGTGGGCGGCAGGCAGCAGCGTCGAGTGGTAATAATAATAACATTCGTATAGCACCCTCAAATAACTTAATCTCTTTCTAGGCACTATATATATATGCTGCAAAGGAAGCATGGTGTGTGCAGTTTACGGACTGATGCTTTTTTTTGTTTATCAAGCATGATTTTACTCACCATTCAATTGCATTTCCCTTTGCAGCAAATGTAAAGCGCCTAGAGAGAGATCAAGTTCTCTGAGGGCGCTTTATCAATGTGCATTATTATTATTATTATGCTCTGGGGCTCGTGATAGAAATCCGTGCATCCATCTTTTGTAACAGTTCTGACAACAGCCATCCATCTTGGCCCCCCAAGATATCAGGCGGCTGCTACTGGAAATGATGAATGTAGTCTACTGCTTGCGTGTCTTTCTTAGCCAAACGTTTGACAAACTGCCGAAAGCGAGTCATCTGCAGCCTTCTCCTTAGTCTGACCGTGAGGTGAGATCGGTTGCCATGACAAGCAGCAGCTTGCATGACAAGCAAGCTGCAGCATGACAAGCTGGAGGTTGCAAACTGGGAGCCCTGGCCAACGGGCGTTTTTGCTGCCAGCCGCCACCGCCGGCGTAAGCCCCGGCTGAGCTGCCCCTGCTTTGCAAACCCTGCACAGTCCCGAAAGATGCTGGCTCTGGTTACCGACAATGGGCTCCTTTGTCGCCAGCATCAGCCGTGCTGGTATGTCGGCCATGCACTAGATTTCTTCCATATTACCTGGTTATGCCATGCAGCTCTCTGCAGCCAGCACCTGTTGCTGCGGCTTTTACTGGATACAGCACTTCTCTCGCTGTCTTGCCTGCTCACTGCTTGCACGAGAGGCCTTCGACAGCAGGTGCTCGGTCATCCCTTCTCACAGGCTTCCCTCTCTCTCCCTTTTCCTTAACTTTTCATCCTGCGTGCCGATGTGCAACGAGCAGACGGCTCTGGACTTACTCTGGTCCCACCCCTCCCCAGCCGAGCTGCTGCCATGTCGTCGTGACCGCACGGCTAGACCGTCCGACCCTAGCCCTCTGCCTGCCCGCCCACACTCTTGGAGCTGCGTTCGGGTGGCCATGACGACTTGGACGGGCCAGCCCTCGAGTGCTCTTCATCGCGCTTGGCCGTGGGGGGCCTCTTGCACAGCGGTCCATGAGCAAGGGGTGTCCTTTTTTTGTGCACCTGCAGCTGTGCGTGCACAAAAACCGCCCTCGGCGGTTCCAGATCGAGGCTGCCAGTTCGCCTCTTGCATGGCCATCCCGGACTGGCCCTCTCCTGGACTGCTCACGCTCTGCCTTTGCTAGCCTGGCGGTGAAGAAGCTTCGGGCAGCGGACGACACGTTCCGCTCGCAGCTGGACAGCAAGGATGCCGCTCAGCGAGAGGCCATGCAGCGTCTGGAGCGGCAGCATCAACTTCGCCTCGCCGAGGCAGAGGGCCGAGTAAGTGACAAAGCCGCTCTTGCCTGCCTGCCTCGACCGATCGCTGCCCCATCATTCCAAGCACGGCTCGAGTGTCGTCGGCTCGAGAATGCCAGCCGTCCACGTGTGTGAAAACCAAGTGAAAGCAGGGGGGGCCGTGGGTTGCTCCGAGGGCAATCCTTTGGCTGACCTTTTCGAGGCCTTTGATCGGTTTCTTCTCAGGAGAAGCCTGATTCTATTGAGTGAATAGAGATCGTCGAATTTAAACTAAAAAAAAATACTCTTCCTGTCTCATCGACGGCTGTGACTTAGATGCGCACGACTCGCGCTAGGCGGAGAGCCGTGTGGAGGCGCATTGCTGCCGACACACAATCTGTGCCTTATGTAACCTCCCCCCCCCCCCCCCCGGCTTGTGAACGTTTCGGCTACGTTTAAAGGCGATTCATGGATTTCGACATGATTTTACTTTTTAAGACACCCAGAAGAATAGCTGTTTTTGCATTGCACATGCAAAAGCCAGCCGGAAGCAGATACATCCTAGGAATTAAGATACATTTGCCCTCCACCGTCCGCTGTCCTTTTATCTCTCAAGCCTCTTTCTTCCAGGGACGCTCACCTCTTGCTACCCGAACAAAAACCCGTGCCCGGCGGCTTTGATCGCACTACCTCTATGCTTATTTATCATTTCGCCGTGCCTCTAACCAGCCTCGGAGCCTTTGGAGACTGTGCCTTCGGTTCGGTATGCACCCTCGACTTGAAATGCAAGCTGCCCAGCAACATGCCTCGGCAGCACCACCTCCCCGACTTAACACTTGAAGTTAACTAGAAATTGTGTGGTCAGTTGTGTAAGTCGTGTGCTAGTTGACCTGCTTCTGTTTCCAGCCTCCGTATACAGTGCCCAGCGATTCAAGTTCTCTTTTGGCAACACATGAATGTAGCATTTTTTTCCTATCAAGCCAGCATGTCTGTGACTGTCTGTACACCGTTCATGGGCCCCAGCCCAGCCCTCTCCCTCCCGGATGCTCCCCCTCTCTTGGTCGTTCTCTAGTCGCCAGTGGCAGCAGCTCAGATTGGCATCGTCATCATCGTCAAGGTCATATTGGGAAATGTCTACTAATTGACGGTGCCATAGCCAGCACAAAAGCATTGGCTCTCACGGTCTGCCTGCCGACAAAACCAAGACTGATGCAGGCTGGTCGGGTCTTAACAGCCCATTTTTCGCTCACGAGTGCCCCATGTGCCGTTCGTGCACTGCGGATCGCTTATATCGCAGCGAACACTTTGCCAGCTCTACGCATCCGCTTGACGGCGCTCGCACGCTCCGGAGGCCGCACACTCGAAGGCAGCGCCTTTGCGTTTCCGTTGCCGCTGCCAGATCGAGCAGGTCGAGAGCGAGATGCGCGAGCTACTCTCCAGCGAGGCGCTGGCCCGGAAGCAGACCGAGGCCAGGCTGAAGCAAGCGGCTGACGCCTTTGCACAGCTGCAGAAGGAGCTGCTCGGATGAGAGGAGGAGGTCGAGGCAGACGCCTAGTCGCCCATAATGCCACCGCAGCCGCACTGCTGCTGCAGCTACCCACGACTGGCTGCCCGACCTCAGCCGACACCGGCCGGATGTAGGCAGCACCTTGGACGAAGTGGATGCAGCTTCCTGTCCGTCCGGCTGCACCGGGACCTGCCAGAAACCTGCCCCTCGTGCTGACCATGCACCTGTCAGGGTGGCACGTGGCTGCTCGCTACGAAACTGAACCGGAGCCCCCCCCTAACCGGGCGCTGCTCGCTGTGAGCTCGTGGCTCAGAGTGCCACCACCTCTCTTTCTTTAAGTGGCAGCGCAATGGTGCACGTACAGTCTAATCAGTTGCACATCTGCATGTGCTTGGCCATCCGAACCACTTCTTTTATACACCAAACATGTTACATTCATTCTAGAACTGTAATCCTTCCACACCCCTTCCGGCTTCCTTTCCAAAATGGCTATGCTGCATACAGCCCACTGCTTGGAGGCATCCAATACCTTAAAAAGCAGGAAGTATAAAACGATAAATTTTTTATTAAACTGCATGCATTACATTTTATTATTGATGGGTTTCTTAAACCTCTTGGGTCATCGTTTTCTTCTTAGTGTATATGCCGGAGGCATACCTTACCTATGTGTAGGTAAAAGAAATCCTTTACCAAAAACGAACAACCAACCGCGGCTCTTAGCTGACTAAAAAATAAAAGTACATCAAAGATACTCAGCATGACTGCTGACGACAGAAGGTCCGGGACTTCGCTGACCGCAGACGATGCTCGCTGGCCTATATTCATGCAGCTGGCCACTGCATACCTGGCCAATGCATGCTTGCCTGGCAGCAGCAGACGCAGCACAGCGCAGTCGCTGCTTGTGCGACCACTGCAACAGCAGCTGTAATCCTTGCGTGAAGCAGCACCGCCAAGAACGCACAGCACGC